>OZ007568.1:66889908-66943952 GCA_963931925.1 Onchidella celtica | reverse complement strand
TAGATAGATAGATAGATAGATAGATAGATAGATAGATAGATAGATAGGCAGACAGACAGATAGATAGATAGATAGATAGATAGATAGATAGATAGATAGATAGATAGATAGATAGATAGATAGATAGATAGATAGATAGATAGATAGATAGATAGATAGATAGATAGATAGATAGATTTTCCTGCCAGTGGCACCAAAGCTAAGAACAGGTTTACATTAAGTTCAATCTAGACTTTTTGCTATGTTTTGGAATTACAGAGACAGGTAGAGGAAAAGACGGATGCTTGGCTTCGGTGGAACGATGCCTGCAAATCATATAACTAAATTTATCTTGGCACAGTTGAATGCTTTGCTCTGACAAGAATGATAGTGTACGCTACACACTAAATGAAGATGATCTGAGGGAAAACTTGCAGGCAATAGTAGTTACACACCGGTTTATTTTGATGAAATGTGTTTACAGTGGCAGTCGGAGCTACAATGACACAGTGGTCGTATAATCGCACGAGTTGATGACGTGTGGATGAGCCTGACCATTGAACCCGATGGAGCTTGTGAGTCACTCGCCCGCGTTTGTTCCATTGGGTTCAGTGGTCGATTTCACTGCAGTGTCATCAATCCACGAGTTCATACGACCAGTGTGCCATTGCTCTAAAAGTCTCACATGCAGTTTAATTGTTATTATTCTCTGTTATTGCAAGCCATGCTTTGCTCTGTGATTCTGTATTACTGCAATCGGTGTTTAGCGATGGCCCCATCACATATTATAATCTCTGAATTCAGACCTTAGGACTTATTCCCGCTAATGCACGAAGTCTCAAACATTTTGTGCCTTTTATTTTCATTTATGGCTCAAGAAATGTGAACTGGAGAGCTCAAAGACATGGAACACCGTTGTTGTTACATAGAATATGCAGCAAAAACT
This sequence comes from Onchidella celtica, assembly GCA_963931925.1. NCBI lineage: Eukaryota > Metazoa > Mollusca > Gastropoda > Systellommatophora > Onchidiidae > Onchidella > Onchidella celtica. The sequence goes on along the minus strand of OZ007568.1, from coordinate 66,943,027 downwards.
TAGTTTTTAACAAATGTACTGAATGAGATGATACTGAAAGCCTGAACCGACGTCTATTTGGCCAGTGCGCTATTTAAGCCCAGCACAATTGTACCTTTAGGCCCCGCGCGCACTATGTTAAAATTAACCAACCGTTCAATGCAAGCAATCTTTCGCGTGGTGTGCAGCACAGTAAACTCTTTGCCAAGCAAGCAAAAATCTGCGTTTGCACGCCGTGCAGCAAGCGAAACGGGATAGTGCGCGTGGCCCCTTAGACAGGAACCCAGAGTTTCATTCACTGCAACTGCCTGAAAATGTCAGGTCCCTTCGGGTCGACCTGACCAGGTACTTGCCTATGCCGTAGTGACAGACTGTTGGCCGGCAGCGATGTGACACCTTGGAGAGGAGGACCAGCCCCGTGGCAATTGCCAAGAGTCTGCTCTGCTCCTCGATCTGGATTATATGTCAATTTTCTTTATTAGAGGACTTGCAAAAGCCTGTGGCTGTGATCATCTCTAAATAAGGATCTTCAACCTTATCTCTGCAGCATTGTTTACCTTCTCCCAGTAAAACTGTGAGCCTAGCCACGTTCAAGGTGCTTCCGTCGACTACCACCCCCCCCCCCATCTGACGACGTCATGCCTTAAAAGAACCCAGGAAGATGAGCACCAGACCTATACCTAGCATCGGCCATCATTGAGGGGTGAATCAAAACCACACATATCCTTTGCCGCATGCTATTAAGTCTGCATGACTATGTAAGAAATAATAAATTGTTCTGATTATTAGTAATCTTGGAAATGTCTACTGGCGGGTTTGTTAGAAGTCTAAATAAGTTGGGTTTGTCAATGAGTTGGTCTAATGTTTTTTGGCACAATCTAAGCAAAAGTGTAATAGTAGGATCGTATAGAGATTGGAGATTCGAGATTTAGATGTAAATCTTTTGACATTGCGACACTGAATTCTCCAAAATTGAATTTATTTCCATGTTGGTATATTGCTATTATCTCATGCCTAAATCATGTATTATCAATGTAGCCATAGTGGTATGTTTGTCTTATTGTCCACCCCATTTTATTTCTCTCATGCGCTGACCTAATTATATTGGCAACGTGGTTATATATGTAAATTACATCTAAATTTCTTTGTCTACATCTGGGCTTTGCACTATCCCTCTGTTAGTACCAAACAGAGACGATGCACGTGGACCATGCCCACGCTGGCATCGGTACCTTCTTTGTCTGGGCGATGCATTCCCTCCGCGGGTCAGCTGACCACTGGCGCGAATATAAGTTTGTCCAGTCTGACCACTTAGTCATATTCCTATCTGACAGCGAGGGGCACAGACATATTGAAAGCTAGTAGTAGTTAAAGTTCCATTTCATATATTGGGTAAGTTGGCATAAGGATTCTATAGGTAGTACATGTACTTAGTAATTTTATGTGCTTTTCAGTGTTGTAGTTTAAGTTGAGATATTGTTTTAATGTCTCATGTGCAGATGCTGTACTAAATTATTTTGTGACCTTGTGCACTGATCACAGAGTGGAAGTATCGTGTAATTCTGGTAAAGACCTATTGTGTGTCCGCGTTTCAATTTAGTATTCTTAGCCAGGCCTAGCTTTATTTTAGTGCCATGCATTCCTTCCAGTCCAGTTAAGCTACAATGCTGTTCTGTGCAGGTTTTATCATCTGTATAATTATGTTTGCGTGCACGTGGCGTGCCACGCGCTCTTTTATAAAATGCATTTCAAACTAGCGTCATACCAAAGTGATTGTCCAGTTGCCTGGTACATAGTAATTGCCTAATTTAGCCAGCTTTAAGCCTCGGTCCATACTGTGTAATACTATTGGATTGGAGTCCCTATAAATAAGCTTTCATTATTGTATGATGTGTTCCCATTTAATATATTCTGGACACTGTTCATACCCTTGGACCCGCTTGATCTAGTCACTAGATCCACGTGATTACCCCCTTTGTTAGGTTAAGCTGCAGCTATGGTCTGCTTGGCATCATCATTGGGTTTGGCCATGTACTAGCTACCTAGATTCTATGTAACCTCTAGGGTGGGATGGTTGTCCACCCTGTTTAGTACCTGTAAGGCCCGTGCTTCGATTATTATTTATCGATTGCTGTAGGCTATCAAGCGGGCTCAGCCATCTTAATTGCTTCGCATGGTTTGGTTCTGCGCTCTAGGGCTGTATGTACATGTATTTACAGTTATTTATGCACATGTGTTTGTAGCTTTTTATGTATGCTTTTACAGTAATTATGAGCAAGCTGTTGGATTTAGCTATATCGACCACGTGGCAATGGCATTGTTGCCATGGTGTTGGGGTATCCAGCTTATAATACATACATTAGTCGTGTTGGAGTTCGGATCCAATGCCTCTGGCTTGAGATCTATGGGCCTCCACTATGATCATAGATACGTCGGTGTATTTTCTTACAATCTGAGTAAATTCTTGCATTTATTGATTATATTCTAGTTCTGGAACCTTGTATTGATTTTGATGATTAACGATGGGCTTATAGATTCTTATATGGTCACCAGCCTAGCTGTTTATATGATTAAGGAGGATTCAGACGACACTTCCAGGGGGACTTATGAATTATCATATGGTGGTCATCCTTGTGTGGTCCACGTAAAATAGTAATGTTTGTAAATAATATTGGCTACATAATCCATAGCCTGGGTCGTGCTTAATTGCCATGAGGCCTGTTAAGTATTACTTTAGAACAGTCCCTGTGTTTTGGTTAATAATCTAATCGGTAATATATATGCTTTTAGGGGCAGTTCCCTGTGCACATTGCGTCGGTATAGGACGCGTTGAAAGTTGTTATCGGGCCGTAAGGGGCGCATTGATATTTGTTAGGATGCTGGGAAAATTACTGCTGGGTTACGTTCCCTTGCTATTTTGTCATTTTTATTCTTATTAAGCCTTGGATGTTCATTATTTTCTGTATGCAATGTGTTCATGCTGTATATATATATAATATTATGACGTCATAAGCTTATGATGCTTTATTCTTTTTGTCCCTACAGCCTGAGCCGCTGTGTTGGTTTGCTTGGCTTTCTTGGTTTCTGTTCCCCATTTTTTTGTGCTCTGAAATAAACGATAATACGTTTACGACCCCTGTATATATAGCAGAGTTAGGGTTATTTTGTTTTTGTGACAACCGACCACCCCCCCCCCCCCCCATCATCGTCGTCTGCTAACATAAAAAAAAACAACAAAAAACAAAAAACAGATGTGTGTACTATGTACAAAATTCATTGATTGGCAGATGTGCTTCTCTGCTGCAAGAACTCGCAGCTAAGTAGACATATCTTATTTAGATTCTATATATTTCATATTCTATTTTTTTGTATTGTTCGATGTTTTTTGTGTGTTCAATTTTTCCATTTTTTTTTCTTTCTGTTGTTGTTTTTTTCATTTCTTTTTTCCCCCTGAAGAAGGCTGTTGCCAAAATATTGGTCACTTTCTGTCTTCCCTTTCAGTCTGCGTTTCTTTATATCGTTTGGGTATTATTTCTTAGGCGAGCCTTTGCTACATACAACTTTTTCTTTTTGCCAGTTTTTGACTTTGCTTTAAGCCCTGCTGCGACCCCACAGTTTTTCTGTGGTTTTTATAATATTTCCTACAAAATTCATGTAGTTTCTGGGTTCATTGATAATACACAAAGATAAAATGTGGGGGGAAAAAGGGGGGGGGGGGGCTGAAAATTTTGTATGAAGCAAAGTTGAGCGTTAGAAACAAAGAATAAAGACAGTATAGAATGAATTCAAAAAGAATAATAAGATAGACTGTAGTTTTTAAAACTTCTTTGTTTTTTGTTAACGCGGGGTTGTTATTTCTGTCTTTGTAACATGGTTGGTTTCCCACTGCTGTCTTTCTAATGTCATCTTTTACTTGTTGCTGTCTTTGTAAGATTCGTTTTTGGTTATGGTTGTCTTCGCTGTCTGATTTGTTTCTTATTGCTGTCTTAATAACGTGATTTTTTTTTCTTTTTGTTGTCTTTGTAACGTGATTTTTTCTCTTTTTGCTGTCTTTGTAACACGATTTGTTTTTTATTGCTGTTTGTTACTTACTGCTGTGGTTGTAATTTGTATTTGTATACTTCTTTAATCCCATTTGGGAAATTTACCTTTGTGCCATTGCATCCAGTTACAACTAAAGCAAGCACGTCGTCGCCACAGTGCAGCGCCGGTCGGCGGTTGTGATTTGTTTCTTACTGCTGTCTTTGTGTCGTGTCTTAGTGCCAAGATTTGCTGTCGCGTTTGTAACGTTATTCATTTCTTATTGTTGCTTTATAAAGTGGCTCATGTCTTAGTGTTATCTTTGGACTGTGTTTTGTTACATACTGATGCCATTGTAAAATGGCTCATATCTTGTTGTCTTTATGTCACGGTTCACTTTTTACCTGAGTCTTCGTCTTGCGATTCTTTTCTTATTGTGGCCTTTGTAATGTGATTTGTTTCTTATTGTTGTCCTTGTGAAAGTGACCCTAGAAGTCTTTTGGGATGTGATACACACACACATACACACGTACACACATGCCAGATGTTCATGAATGCAACGTTAAAGGATGATCGCGACCAGCTTAGGAAACATCCTCATGGCCAGGTTTTTTTTTAAAAATGGTGTCAAAAAGATCAAACACAAAAATAGTTGGGTTTGTTTTTTTTCGGGGGCAAAAAAAGTATTTTATTCTTCATAGTAAAATCTCATTTACAAACATTGTGACGTAAAAAGACATCAAGAAGTTCATCATTGAATGGGTCGATGGATGATTTGACAGTTAACAACGCAGAGAGTATGTTACGAGAAAAGGATAGAAAGATAATACATTTTCTCGGAAACCAAAGTGAAACATACAATTGGCCTATTCCTAGTAATAACAAAACTACTCCTGTTTAAATGGAATATTGAGGGTAAAGGTCAAGGCTGGTGTTTAGCAGCTGAGTTAATAAATTTGGTAAACGTTTATAAATAGTATTGTTTTATTCTATAAATCGAACAGTAATCACAGTAGTTAAAAAGTTGATACAGTTATAATGTAACCAAAGATAGAGAGATGAATAGGGCTGGACTATTTACTTCTGCATTCCGTTTTTTTATTCTTATTTTCCTGTTGTAGCTTTGCAGCGACCATGGTGGGCTTAGAATGGGTCATTGTTGTTCTTCAGGACGATTTGCGCATGTTTTACAATATCTTGTCCAGTCGCGTGACCATTGTTGTGTTCGTCATAGGAACGTCCCACCAGCTTCATTGCAATAAGACGGCGTGGCAGGCAGCGCTAACGTGACGTCAGAGATTGACAATAAACTAAGATGTCTATTTTTACCAGTTCCACTGCCCACACATACATACAGATTTGCATAAGCCTAAAATCCAAGAAGTCTTCAAACAGTCGCTTAGTCTGGCAAACTGAGCGGACAATATCTCAATCTGTGCACGAACACTCTTAAATTTCAGATGTTCTGTCTACATCGGCAACAGTTTCATCACTCGGAAAATAGAATATGGGGTAACACTTTAGTTGTCGTGTTTAAAATATTACCAGTGCTCGCCTCCAACTGGCAGACCAGTATTTTGTTCTCTTCTGGCAACTAAATAGTTACTGGGACTGGCCAGTTAAATAATCCCTACTGCGTGCTGCGTCTAAAGGCAGTAAAGAGCTGTTTCGCGATAGCGTGCAATGTCTCCAGCTATGAAAGTCAACTGATCATGTGAGGAATGCGTGCCTTTGTTTAGTTCTTGTAAAAGAGCCAATTAAAAAAAAGAAAAACATTTTTTTTGTCCATTAGGATGTAATTTATATCAGGTGACATGAAAAGATGCGCAGAGCCGAAAAATAACCTGCTTTTTACTGTGAGTACATGAATCTATCGCCTTCCTGCCAGCAGCGATTTAGCATACAGATTATCTAAGCAACATCACATACGTGCCATGTGCACCATATTAAATTTTGCTGTGCTGTGTAAGCACACGGTTGTCGGGTGAGGAATCTTGCCATAAGCAACATGTGAGGTTACAACGTACCGAAATATCGAAATCGGTGTTTCCTTGGGTTTACTCGATACATTTTGTTTGAAATTTCGTCCAGGGAGCGCAATCCTCGGGGTGTTGAGTAATCGACTACAATGGGATCTATTTTGTTACGCGTGAGTTCTTGTTTGATTTGCTTTGTCCTCGGGGAGCTACATACACACAACTTGAAGACCGAAACAAAACAAAAAGAGAAAAGCCGTCACGCCAAGTAGTCGCTGGTCTCCGAATCTTGAAAGCACACAGCATTCACCCAGTTTGTGAAACAAAGGATTATCTACAATATAGAAACAGAGCCACAAAACCCCCTTTGTTTTGAGAGAGATATGCTGAAATAAATACACACAACGCCATTCCTGAAATAAATGATGCTTGACAATCCTTGGAATTCTCACCAAAAAATAAACACAAAACAAAAATAAAAAGGCCCAGTCTATTTCATTTCTCCAGCTTTCTCCACACGCACCTGTCGACGGTGATGGAGAAAGCGTGGTCTCGGGCCTCTTGTGGCGTGTGCTTCTACTGCTCTAAGAATAGTAACATCTACATCACTCTAGAGACTCGGGGTCCAAACGCTACATGGATGACGTGTGGATGCAATGACCTGGTAAAGATGATCAGATGCAAATGATGGAGATGAACAGAGAAGTCTGGCGGTTTGATCACGTCCCCATCTGTCCTGTCATTCTTTCAGCATGAACTTGTAAAATTCTGAAATACATAAGAAAAAGCATTTGTCATTTAACAGTAAAGTAATGAAGTTTGTAACAGTATTACAAATTCGGGAATATCTAAAGCACAAAATGTAATGCTTAATGTTGTTTGCAACTCTATTGGGCTGCAATGTCATCAGCGTCTGCCCCAGAATGGTTATCATTTTGAGCACATCCCATAACTCAGTTAAATACGCATCTGTCCTCTTTCGTTTGAAATATAAATTATATCTTATTCTGACATTGTATGAATAAACATCAATGATAATTTCCTTCGTTAATCCCAGATAGGAATTTATCATATCGGCGCATCAAGTATATCTCAGGATCCACCAAAATTAATGCTTAAAAAAAAAGAGAAGAAAGAAGCTATTTGCTTGTCAAGCCTGACGCTCAACAGACTCATCTCCTTCCTTCTCAGATACGGCCATAAGTTTTGCGCGTCATTAGTGCCACTTGAAAAACAGTCAGTGAGTCCATCTGCCCATCAGAACCGATAATTTATATACGGTAGTCCAGAGCGATTGTTCAGCGGTTCAAACTCTTCCCTCCCTTGACCGTATTTTACACTACTGACCCCTAAGGCTACCTACAACTACCTCAGCACCATACTTGTTTTAACTGAAGACTGATGCTCGGGAATTTAGTAGTCCAGCAGAACGAAATAAATATTTAGCTTAGAGATAGTGGATGAGACAACACAGGCATACGCTCGTGGGTAGCTTAGGAACGCACACTACAGAGATCTCGCATCTATCATTCTCAAAGGCTAATTATTTTACGCTTGAATGAACCTTCCGAGTCTTGCATCCCTTGGTTTCATTGTTAAGAGAAAAAACAAAACAACAAAACAAAAGCCCCAAAAATCGAGTGAAATGCACCGCTTTAAAATGATGATCGTTATGCATTGTTCCTATCAGTTTTGTAGATGCATTTTGTTGAAACCTACAAGATTTAAAATAATAAATTACAATGGAGCAATAGTAGACCCCAAGCACTTTACAATGAAACGGTACTAACTCTCTCTCTCTCTCTCTTTCTCTCACCCTCCCTCTTTCTCTCTCTCTCTCCCTTTTGCAAAGATACTTCCATGCTGGTAAAAACATGCAAGATTTGAGAGAAACATTATCAGTCAGTAAGTGGATTTTTCCAATACAGGACTGATTTTAGCTCTGTTTTGAATTTCTAGGTAAACAATTTGAACTTTTGTGTCCACCCATTTACGTCTTCAAGTTTTCTGGCGTAACCGCTGAAATTTGAATAACAGGGATTATTTCATGTGTATTGGAACCATAAAGCTGTCTCTAATTTGCTGCTTGATGTACTCGGCCATTGGCCCAACTGATACACACCAAACTAGGAGTGTATGAACGTTAGATGACAGACAAGATCGACAATAAAATGTTAAGTACGAACTGTAGAATAAATAGACATGCACAGAAATGTGAGTGCAATCAGCGGCGGACATACATTTTTGGGATCCTGACGCTTCAACCGTTTTTGAGCCCCTTTGCAACCCACAAACAATAAAGCAACATCCAAAAGTCACTCATTATAAAAAACGTTCTTTCAAGGCCCCTCCGGGATTGGAGGCCTTGAAGCTTACCCATCATTAGTTTCACAGGAGATCCGCCACTGAGTGCAATGTTTGCAAATAACTGATGATGGAGTGCAGGTGGTGTGGTTTATGTGAAGGTTTGACATGTTTGGCCATTCGAGGGGCCTAGTTGTTGGAAGATGTGGATGGTATTAATAAATCACACGGCAATACACCTTCGCATTTTCAAATGAGATTTTCTTCAAGCCTAATACTGGGGCTTTTAAGCTTTTTTTCTGAGATTAACAGAATGCAACTATTCATCAGTTTTTCCCCGACCAGTGTTCGTCATACTGGTGGGGGGGGGGGGGGGAGGGGCAAATAGGTCACTACTGGAAAAAAAAAACTGGGCGACCATTCAAAAGCAAAAAAAAAAAAAAGGAAGGGGGGGGGGGAGGAAGAGGGGGAGGGGGAAGAAGGGGGGGGGTGTATATCAACAGGGGGCTGCCCAGTTGGTCACAGGCCCACTTCGTCACAGGCCAAGATAGCAGCAGAGCACCTGTGCATGAGTTTGTGTGTGTGTGTGTGTGTGTGTGTGTGTGAAAAGAGAGAGAGAAGAGAGAGAAAGAGAGAGAGAGAGAGAGTGTGTGTGTGTGTGTGTGTGTGTGTGTGAAAAGAGAGAGAGAAGAGAGAGAAAGAGAGAGAGAGAGAGTGTGTGTGTGTGTGTGTGTGTGAGAGAGAGAGAGAGAGAGAGAGAGAAAGAGAGAGAGAGAGAAATACATTGCTCCTAAAATTGAAGCAGAAAGAAAAGCCAAGAAGAAAACAACTCTACCCGGCTTGTGACGTCGATTTTTTTCTTCTGGGAGAAACACACTTTGTATGGGACGCCAAGTGGCTAATTTTTCTAACTACGTCATATGCGACGCCAAGTGCTGAACTTTACTGGAAGAAATATTTGTGTAGTCTACAGATTGGACTAGATCTGAGATCAACCGGGTGACGTCACAGGTTCTACTTTCAAAGCAGTGCCTTGGTCATTTAGGACTTGCTGGGCCTGTGACCAACTGGGCCTGTGACCAACTGGGCCTGTGACGAAGTGACATGCTTCCTATCAACAATGGTCTAAAAACAACAACAAAAACAACAACAACAACAACACAACAATAACAACTGGTTTTTCCAATAACCATTTTGTTACGGTGCCCTCTCTCAAACGAAAGAAAGAAACGTAGAGACAACACTGTCATACTTCTTCTTTTTCTTTCCCTCACATTATATTCAACATGTTTTTCGTTTGGTGTAAAAAGGCAAGCACCAATAATCTGCAGCTATATCCATTTAGACAAGCCCTGGTAAGTAATATAGCAGTTAGAGAATAAAAGACAGTGTACATTAAGTAGGCTATGAAGGGCTGGTGCACATGGCTCAGGTGTGGAGATATCCATTACCGTCAAGTTGCTAGGGCACGCTGGACTGCTCACACTTTCAAACATTGCTTGTTTACACTTCACTTAGCCAGATAACGACGACCTGCAAATTGAGGTCGAATGTGATATAAGCAAGTCCAGGGTTGAAATCTGTGGTCAAGTAAACAGAGCCTTGCAGTCTGCACGGTTATGCAAGAAGCTAATTATCTCCACTTGGTGTTTAATATTCGGTGATTATCTCAGAGGTGCAGGTTGAAACGGGCAACAAGGAAGCTTAATATATCACTTGCATCAGGTGAGGTTTTTATTATAAATATTTCATTATAGGGTTCAGAGTCTAGTAGGCTCTACATGTAAGAGGAAATTAAGAAAAAAAAACAAACCACAACACTTTCATAATGTTATTAATTTGAGGCTTGAATGCTGATATCGTCATCCTTCCCCAAAACTGTGGTAACTGGTTTTGAGTACTTTTCAGGGGAAAAAAAATGTTTTATTTTAGCACAACGGGTCTAGTGATCATGACTATTCGGTTATTTTTCGACTTACGAGTCTAGAACCGAGATCGTTAAATGCGGTTTTGAATGTAGTTGAACATAAAATCGATTTTTCCAATTTTCGAGTTACTACCGCCTTAGAGAACGGCGCGCGGCGACGATATTATTTTTACTTCACTTTAAGGACCCAAAATTAGTGTTATCAATGTTATCCCCACCAAATAATTTCGTACACGTCAAGGTTTTTTGTTTTATTGTTGTTGTTCTTGTGCTCTTCTGGAATATTTCTGACTAAGGCCCATATCATTTTGGTCGTCATTATTGCTCAAAGCACAGATTTAAAAGCATACTCTTGTACAAAAGCAAGCTTTCAATGGCTTTCAGAGGAGTAAACTGCCGCCTGAGAAACATACAGTATCTTTTTCTGATAACTTTTCATTAAAATTGCTTTTATATGTTTGTCAGACTTATCTTCATGACTAGAAGTGTAGCTCTTCGTTACAATGGCCCGTTCTGGAGGGCAAAATAGACAATTAAAATAATTAATTATTTAAACAAATTGTATTCATTATACAAGTGATAGGCATTATAAATATAGTTGATATCGTTTATTGAAGCTCCGAAGATTTCGTTTTCTCTTGGAAATATACATTAGCCTGATCTTCAAATAACATTACGACTTGTTTTATGTCAAGATAATGCACAGGTAAGGAACAAATGAAATAAAATTGCAACAACCTACAGCTGCAAAGTATGTCGTAATTTTGGCCTTTTAAACATTTGATAGTTCGTGATTACAACTGTATGTGTGCACCAAAAGGGTGTATGGCCATATCGCGCGAGCATAATTCCATATGGTTGTATTGATATCGGGTAGGAAAACAGGATGCTCGAACCAAGTGTTAGAATGTTTTTAAATACCACGGCGGCGCGGCATCTTTGTAGCCCTTGGCATGTCTCACGGGCGCTCGAAAGGTTAAAAGACAAAAGCATGAAAATAAGACACTTGATTGGGAGACTACAGATTCTGCACTCGAGAATTTCCGCACTTCATAACTATTCCGTAACGTGCATACCGCTGATTAGAAATTAAAAAAAACAAGAAGATACAGAAATGAGATAAACTTTCGGCATTCAAATTTTTGAATAAATTTGTGGCGATTTTACATGAAGAGTTATCTCTTCTTGAAACAAATCTTTTCTTTGAAAAGGGAAAAGGGGGTGGGGGGGGGGGGGAGGGGTCATTTTGATAAACCTTGACCTGCGCTATATATTTCTCCTTCATAGTTCCTTCTGAAAAGAAAAGAAAGAAATAAAGAAGAAAGAAGAAAAAAGGAAGAAAGTCGTTAACATACAATAAGAACATCAACGTATTGCCACCATTCAAACAGAAGTTAGCTTTCATTTTATTCATAATCGGTCTGTTCTACCACTATTATGATTATGCATTGTCTTTTGATGCCCAATTTATGTCATGATTCGGATATTGTTAAAACTCACGCAGAGAGTGAGTTGTTGTTGTTTACCAGGGCCATGAGAAATTGGCTGGTGGCCTTGAACGGTCCTCGCCAAATTATAGTTGGTGAGTAAATAAATGTAGAGTTAAACTGCTAGAGTCACGCTTGTCGGCTTATGTTCGTGATTAATAAGTAATGGAGTAGGGGTGAAACAAGGTGGGGACAGTTGACATTGTTAAGTATGACTAGACAAGTTTTGCACGTTAACTGGCTGGTAGAATAGTGCAGACGTATTACTACAGTTAAAATGGTGGGAGGTTTCGACCTATGAGATAGCTGAACTAATTGGGCCAGCGGACTAGCACGCTGGGTAGTTAGATAGTATAAGACATCGTGTAACGTTCAGATTTAGTGAATACAGACGAGAGAAGCATCGTTTCGTGAAGTATCTCCGGTTGGCCAGTACCTGAACTGTGTGGTCTGAAGACTAAGAAGTCCTTGCTAACGGACTGACTGAGCTCTAGAAAGAAAGGTCTGAGTGGGCTGACCTTTGAAAGCCCACGCTGCGCTATTTTGATGTTCGCGCCTCTCAGTAGGCGTGAGCAATGGTAATATATCTTAATTATTCAAGTATAATAGAGATCGGAGATAGAGAGAGAACTACAGCCTCATAGGAAGACTAAGGAAACCCCAGCTGGCACTCGACCCCGAGTGTCCTGTATGATAGATCTATTGCCATAGTATGATTGGAATAATATAGCACATTGTTGATGAATTGAATAGTGATTGTGCATAAAATATAGTCTTTTGGCAACTGCTTAAATTACCTACAAGCCGAAGAGTGCTTCTGTAGGCTTTGAACGTACTGGGCTCTCCTAACATTTAAGCCCATATGATTTATGGAGAGTTTGCCTGGCGACTGGCCAGTGGCGACTCAACTGTCACTTTAAATTGATATCCAGTTTCGTATAATATACCTATTTACTATTGATTGCAGTACCTCCATAGTTACATGAATATCATTGGTTAAGTTATTAATTAGAGTTTTTGGTTTGAATATATACCTCTATTGTCTTTTGTTTTGTTATTAATATTTATGTAAACTATGGCCTGACCGGCCTGACATATATACGCTCTAGTTATTTAGTACTTTTCTTGTGTGGTTGTGTCCGAGTGTGAGTTAGCTGCCTCTCGTGCAGTCGTAACATCCCCAAGACCCTAACTCTGCTCGTGACATCTGGAGGGGACCCCACTGACATCTGAAGAGGACCCGTCACCTTCTGACATCTAGAGAACACTACTATCATCGGAAGAGGACCCCGTCAACAGCTGCAGGTCTACCACTCTAAGACTCCACTGTTATTTATGTAATTTTTGTAGTTTATAGTTTTGTATACTGCTGATTTTTTTGTTTTTGTTTCTCCCCTACATGTCTGGCATGTCCTCTCGTCATTGATCCTGGGACCACTACGAGGGACTGACAGCTAGCATCAGGAAAAGACAAGACCAGCGCTGTGGACCAAAGGAAAGAGCCAGTCCATTTTGCCCAGTTAAGTGAACCATCTGTATTTGTCTTCGTTTGAGGGGTTCGTCGTTCCAGCTCCCCTACTTTTGACAGGCATTATTTTTTTTTTTTGTGTTAGATTAGATAGGCGGGAGGTTGGAAGGGATCGAGACTTAGCATACCTCTTTTTGCCAGACTAGCAGATCTAGATGGCGTTTAAAACGGATAGGAGATTTGCTTTGCCTTGAATAGTTCTGTAGGGACCTGTTATTCGTATAGATTGTTAGCGTTCTATCTTCCTGGTACTTTTAGGAAGACGTCTCTTTTGTGCTTTTCTTTCCTTTCTGTACATAGTTTCAGGTTAGTCGGGTCTGTTGTCGTTCGTGCTTTCTGTTAGTCTAGCGTCTTATTGTAATTTATCGTTCGTTCTGTTACTCTTGCGTCTTGTTTGTAATGTATTACCTTTTTATATATTCGTTATATAGTATTAATCTTTCTTGGTTACACTTATTTTTTTATTTTTTTTTGATTACATACTTCCATTGATTCACGTGTTTTGACACGTTGAGCGGTTTTTAGAGGTAACTTGGCTTGGTGAGAGGGAAAAGTTTTTAAGAATTAACCCTCCTGTGCTGTAGAGTGACAACACTGTTTAAGTGACAACTATTATTGAATTGTTGGAATCCGTGCAGTGAGTACACTGCCAGTTCTTGCTAATTATTAATTTATACCGATCTCGTCTTTAAATTGACGGGCTCCCGTGAGGACAGTATTAGACTGTTTAGGGAGGTGACCTTTTTTTTGTGTAGTGATGAATAGTGAGTATTGGTTTTATTGTCGGCTGATGCCGCCGCCCGAAGGAGCAATAAATTGTCTCAGGGGAAGAGTCTGTATCAGTGTCGAGGTGGTATCAATATAAGAGCTATGTGAATTATATATATTGAGGATACTTTTTTTTAGTCGTCTGCGTATGACGTCGACCCGAGGAGAGCAATAATGAGATTGCCTCGTGGGATGGATGATATTGGTATTTTTCGATTATTTGAGAGATGTTTGGCAGTGGTAACGTAGTACACTGCGTATTCGTGTTTTGAGAGTTTGGCAGTGATAACGTAGTACACTGCGTATTCGTGTTTTGAGAGATATTTTGCAGTGGTAACAGAGGACACTGCGTGTTCGCGTTTTGAGATATTTTGCAGTGGTAACAGAGGACACTGCGTGTTCGCGTTTTTGAGAGTTTTTTGCAGTGGTAACAGAGGACACTGCGTGGTCGCGTTTTAAGAAGTTTTGGAGAAGTGTGGAGTTGTTTTTTATACAACCGATTATGTCTATGGTTTTCCGCGTTTCGTGGACCATCTAACGTAATACCGATTATGATTGTGACTATCCATGTGGCCAGTGGATGAGTTACCTAAGAACATACCCGATATGGATATTGAATTGAACCGATTATGACTATATTACCGAGATGACTGTGACACTTGACGTGTGCATGGCTTGCGTACGGAAACGGCGCATTAAATTAACTGCTATCGCCTCGTGGCATCTCATCTATACCGGATTGGATGTTGGAAAGATTTAATTGTAATGTTATTTGAGATCTAGATTAGTGTTAAATGCGAGAAGCGCTACATGAATTTTAAACGAGAACATCAGACTAAATTATCTTACGGACGCTTCTGTTAGTGTTAATTAAGCTTAACTATGCCGAAATTTCTAGTTGTGATGCACCAGAAATTTTGTTCTCCTATTTAGGTCTGTCATATGTACTGGCGTTGGATGGGATTGACACCTCATTCAGAGACCGAGGGATGGTATCACATATTGTTCACCCATTGTGAACACTTTTCACCTACCCCTGTGCTTTCCTTTGTTCCAACAGCTATTTTACTGACGTCGACCCGTATTTTGGCCACACCAGACGTTGTTGCCCAGGGTCGAGGACGAGAAGTCATGGCAGACCAGGAGTCCAGATCCACTAATGCCATCGATGCTACTATAGTTATCTTTTCTTGAGTATTATTCATTGTATGTATGCATTCCTGATGACATTCGCACAGGATCAGTGTTGTACTCTAAAATTTTAGAGTTATGATTGTTAATGTCTACCTATTTAGAGGTAAGATTTAATCCTCAGAGAGATATATACTTTTGGACGGAGCCTTAAGATTTTCATGAAGTTTTGTCCATCAATGATACCCGTCCTGTAGGTTTTTTTCAACTTTAGTACTAGTCTTAGTTATTACCTAGTATTCTTAGTTAAGTTAACCTTTCGAGCAATTTCTCGACTCATGCCTTCCCTTTACGATAATAATTTATATCGTTAAAATTGCAAATTTTAACTGGGGTGGGGGATGTGTCATGATTCGGATATTGTTAAAACTCACGCAGAGAGTGAGTTGTTGTTGTTTACCAGGGCCATGAGAAATTGGCTGGTGGCCTTGAACGGTCCTCGCCAAATTATAGTTGGTGAGTAAATAAATGTAGAGTTAAACTGCTAGAGTCACGCTTGTCGGCTTATGTTCGTGATTAATAAGTAATGGAGTAGGGGTGAAACAAGGTGGGGACAGTTGACATTGTTAAGTATGACTAGACAAGTTTTGCACGTTAACTGGCTGGTAGAATAGTGCAGACGTATTACTACAGTTAAAATGGTGGGAGGTTTCGACCTATGAGATAGCTGAACTAATTGGGCCAGCGGACTAGCACGCTGGGTAGTTAGATAGTATATAACATCGTGTAACGTTCAGATTTAGTGAATACAGACGAGAGAAGCATCGTTTCGTGAAGTATCTCCGGTTGGCCAGTACCTGAACTGTGTGGTCTGAAGACTAAGAAGTCCTTGCTAACGGACTGACTGAGCTCTAGAAAGAAAGGTCTGAGTGGGCTGACCTTTGAAAGCCCACGCTGCGATATTTTGATGTTCGCGCCTCTCAGTAGGCGTGAGCAATGGTAATATATCTTAATTATTCAAGTATAATAGAGATCGGAGATAGAGAGAGAACTACAGCCTCATAGGAAGACTAAGGAAACCCCAGCTGGCACTCGACCCCGAGTGTCCTGTATGATAGATCTATTGCCATAGTATGATTGGAATAATATAGCACATTGTTGATGAATTGAATAGTGATTGTGCATAAAATATAGTCTTTTGGCAACTGCTTAAATTACCTACAAGCCGAAGAGTGCTTCTGTAGGCTTTGAACGTACTGGGCTCTCCTAACATTTAAGCCCATATGATTTATGGAGAGTTTGCCTGGCGACTGGCCAGTGGCGACTCAACTGTCACTTTAAATTGATATCCAGTTTCGTATAATATACCTATTTACTATTGATTGCAGTACCTCCATAGTTACATGAATATCATTGGTTAAGTTATTAATTAGAGTTTTTGGTTTGAATATATACCTCTATTGTCTTTTGTTTTGTTATTAATATTTATGTAAACTATGGCCTGACCGGCCTGACATATATACGCTCTAGTTATTTAGTACTTTTCTTGTGTGGTTGTGTCCGAGTGTGAGTTAGCTGCCTCTCGTGCAGTCGTAACATCCCCAAGACCCTAACTCTGCTCGTGACAATTTAGACTATCAAATTTCTAATTTATACACCCACTGGCTTTTGCTAAATAAACTTTTATTTGTATACTAACTATTTTATGTGCCTTACCCCTAATGAAATTATTTCGATATAGGAGCATGAGAAGAAGGGAAAACAAAGAATAGAAGAATTTGTTTGTTTGTTCGTTCGGTCGCTTTTGTTTATGTGTTCAAGGAGAGAATGTACAAGTACATGTTTGTGTATATGTGGATTTCCATACTCTAGTTTGGTTGAATGTCGACTGTGCAGCTCACATAATTTAATATATAGAAACAGTCCAGAGATAGTGATGAAAATGATAGCATGGAGAATTTCGTTTTGTTTGTTCATTCGTTTGTTTGTTTGTTTGTGTAGGAAGGAAATATAGATGCTTATGTGCATGTGAATTTCCATACTCCAGCCTGGCTAAATGTCAGCGGAGTTGCCCCCCAAGCCAAAGCAAAACCATTCTGTTTCACGAACATAGAGAAACAGGTATGCAGAAAAGCTATGCTTGGAAGCGACTGGCTTTATGTGCCACGATCAAGCTGTGTTAAGCCAAGCAGTTAACGAACTTTGACTTTTATCCCTTCCTTTTTGTACTTTCTGTCGCTTTCACATGTTGCCAGTTTTCCTGTCTTGATTAATGTTTTCAGACATAGATGTGTGTATTCAGATCTGCGTGTTCAGTCGTTTCCCCGTGATATTGCAGTTATATGCATTACAAATATAATTTTAGTAACTTTTAGTTTGACTTCATGGTATCTTCTTCACTGTTATCATTTGTACTGTCTAGGTGCTACATTACTTGTCTGTCTGACAACCTACCTGCCTGCCTTTCATCTGAAGAAATTATTTAAAACAACAACAACAACAACAAAAAAAACCAAAAACAGGTAACCTGTGGGGTCACAAACGTTTTTGGCTTGTTTTCTGTCTACCTGTTTGCCTGTCTGTCTACCTGCCTGCTTGTCTGCCCACCTGTCTGTTTACCTGATCACCTACACAACTGCAGTTTCGCTCCCTTATGAACACAGACAAGCCGATACGAAATGAGAAGTGCATCTCAACACACAATCTCTAAATCTCTAATTTGGAATGTCCATGTCAGTTTTGCTTTCCCGGAGGCATAATTATTTTGTGCTATTCTATCTGAAAAACTCCGCCCTGATATTTTATCTGAAGATTAATACCAGTACAGGGATATCATTGTCATCCCCCCCCCCCCACCCCCCCTTTTTTTTTGTTGCCAACTTCGCGACAGAAAGTACAAGGAGAAAATAAACAGATTTAGACGAAAACACAGATCAAGTTTCGTTTTAAATAAGAAAACCTTCGTTGAAGGCAGTTTTTTTTCTTTGTGTAGTTCCACATAATCAACACGCTAGTTAGCGCTTGTCTTGTCTTCTCTTTTCTTTCTTTCTTTCTTTCTGCCTCTATTGTCCTTCATTTCTTCTCGCTCAGATTCTCGTCTCTGTTTTTCACGTCATGTTCTCTTTCTAATCTATTTTGCTGTCAACACGGCAAACATACAAAAATTAATCGTCTTTCCCTGTCATTTCCCTTCCCTTTTCATCTTTGCTTATTTGTTTTGTGCAGGTATGCATCCTTCGCCTCCCCTCCCCCCCCACCCGTGCCTGGATTGTTCTTAATGACGTAATTTAGGTGATTCATCACTTGGCGCCATTTCAAAGCTGCCGCATCGCTTTTTTTTGCTATCTTTCCATGTTCTGTACTTTAAAAAAAATCTTTCCTTCGCCATCGCCTCTTTTTTGCTCCAAATTTTTACTTTCCACTTTCATTCTATCCCAGACACAATTTTTAAATGTCTGCCTGTTCTCCCGAATACTTTCCCTCTATAAGGCTTATATTTCTGTGTGTAGAACACTGAGAAAATAGCGAGACGATGATGGCAGGATAGTCTGATGCAGTGCCAAGATCTGATATATTAATTATCAGCTTATACTAATGAAGTCTAATTAGCTGTTAGGGCGTGTGATCTCCATTTCCCTACCACTTTATTACTTGTCCTCAATGCACTCTTAAGTTCTTTTTCTTACTCTCTTTTTTAAAACCTTTCCCTCCTGCTCTCGTTCAATTTTCCTCTTTATCTTTCTTTTTATTCCGCTAATGCTTTCTCCGGAAGTTTTTTGTTTTTTTTTTCATTTTCCTCATTCTTTGTCGGTGACATTTCAATAGGTCAGTCTCTGAGGCTTTGAATCCCAATGCCCGGTACGCCAGTTTCTGTGTACTCAGTCTGATAGCATTATTCTTTTAGTACATCCGCGATTTTGTCCAGTCCAGCTTTACTTATGAATTACCGGAAGGAAGTCGATTCATTTTTATTCCTGATCATTTTCTGCTTGATAAATGAGGAAGTTGCACCTATTTAATGGCAGGATTTTTGGGCTTACATTTAATTCCTGAAAACAAGAAAACTTCAGTATACATTTTGGAAGAAGTTATTTTGGCAAAGAAGAACAGATTATTTACACATTAGTTGTGGCCAGTTTTTACCAAAACATTCGGACCGAGTCATTGCGGTCATTTGGCCAACGAAAAGATCATTGTGACCAACCGTTCAACTCAACCCAGATCCCCAAACCTTTACACTAAGTCTTGCCCTTTCCGAAAAAAGAATCAGTGTGCAATCAAATCCCAGTTGGGCAATTTGGCCAAAAATCCTCATCGTTTATATTATTCAATTGTGTCGTTTTCTATTTCTGAAAACCAGATCACTCAGAAAACCTTGGGTAAATTTATCTTGACTCATCGAAAAATTCACCGTGAAACCAAATCCCAATTCGGTCAATTCTCATAATAAGAACTCTGACAACATTTCTTTTCCTTCATTTCCCTTTCCTCCCCGTTTACGCGTTAATATCAGTTTCATTTATTTCATGCTTACATCACGTGTTAATCTGTAGTTTGTATTTGTCTGGTTATATTAGTGCTCCGCTCTGTTCTTGTCTTCACGCTTGTAAGGTATCATATATGATTCATTCTACTGGCGCCAGGGATTCAGTTCTGAAGCACCAGTTCCTAAATGAAATCAGTGCACACAAAACTTGAAAAAAAAAATGCACTTGCATACAAGTGATTAACTTTGCCAATTTTACCATGAGATTTTGATCAGAAATCTAACCAGATTACTCCAGCGAATTAAACTGTTACAGATGAAAGCAAAAATCATTAATTGTTTCATTACACCCTTCATTCTGAACTCGGTGCCTGCTAGTATTTTGGCCTTCCCCGCTCGAGTTGAACTTTTATAAAAACTTTTATGATTTGCTACCCTACGACTACCTTAATGATTTCTAAGAGGATTTGATGGACGACTCTTCCGGGTCATTATATTTCCGTTTGGTATTGATTCCTGCTCTAAGGGGAGGAAATCCTCTTGACACTAACGGGGCCGAATCCATCCGTTAGCTTATTTATACATGTCTCTTCGCGTTTAGATCAGCTGCCCATTTAATGTATAAGATGCATTTATCCTGCCATCTCTAGCGGCTAAAGCTGTGGTTGTTTACCAATTAAAACCAGTTTCCCCCGTAGATTCATGTCCTAAGGCTTTATTTCCCTCGACACCAATTTAGCCAGTTTGTTTTTAAAACATCTTTTAACTTATTTAATTGTTTATAATACTTATCGTCCTTATACTTCTGACAGAGCATGTTTGTTTGGACTTAAAAGACCAGTGAGACACTGATCCAATCATCTTCATGGTTGTAAATGCAAATACTTTGGCGCAGTGTCTGCTTATGGACATATTACAGTCTACTGTCTTGTGAGACGGCGATGGCTGCAGCATTGATTGCCCTGATATGTTTTCCTCTGCAGCCCAGTTGGCGGTAGCAAAGTGATTCTTGGCCTGATAGCATTTTCACTTTTGCCAACATATCTTTCTGTCTTAAATTGTAAAATTTCCCTTTCAGTAGCGACTCTATGAAAATGAAGATCGCAGGGTAAAAACGAACAGAGTCAGGAAAAAGGTAAAACTGAACGAATGGATTCGTAAAGTTTGAGGTCCCACTAATTCCATCTTGCAAATGAAAGAGTGATTTCTAAAGTTTTGGTTTCTCAGATACGAGGCTGTTGAACCAAACTTGAATGTTATTAGGCGTTTTTGTTTTGCTTTGTTGTTTTTTAAAAAAAAAAAGGGGGGGGGGGGTGGTGGGGGAGGATAAAGGAGAAAATTACTCACTGTGACTACAGTTGTTTTTCCTCCGTGGTCTTCACATAATATTTATACGTCCTGTCTTTCATTAATGGCGTTCAAATATTTATACGTGTACTTTGTTAACCAAGTAAGTACGACTGAAGACTCACAAGGTCTCTGGAAACTGCTGTTGGCTCTCTACTCAAATAAGTCCTTTCCGGGATTCTCATCTTTTACTCTATACCTTATAACTTCTTCCAGATTCCGTCTCCTTCACTCCTTCACCCACCCCGCCCACTTGCCACCCACTCTGTTTGCTAAAACGCTGGACAGGATTCCCATGCATTTCCAGCAACCTGCCTTAGTTAGCTCCGGGTATCGCCGGAATACAGCACTGGCTTTTGACAAATACAGCGACAAATTATGACGTATGGTGATGTTTTCCTTAACATATGTCGGGACGAAGATATCATTATCACCAACGTGGGGAGTGCCAGGATTGCTGTGTTAAACATGTATACTGAAACTGATAGTGGGGGTGAGATTGGGCCAGGAATTTCTTGGCTCTATAGAGTTGCCAAGCTTATTTGAAGCAACATTCTACAAGTTTTCTGTCTCTCCAGCATTGGCCTGTTGTACTTTGGTGCTACCTTGAAAGACATGGGAATTTCGGGGGTTATTGGGATTATTGCTGGTTTGTTTCTCATTCTTTGGCATCTCGATGTAGAGTGAACCTTTCAATAAATCGACCAACCAGTAACAATATTGTTGTTGTTGTTGTTGCTGCTGTTGCTGATACTGATGGGGTTGTTTTCTTTGGTGATGTGTTTTTTTTTTTTCAAAGCTTTATCCAATAGGGAAAATGTAGAAAAACAGCATATTACTAAAGATATCAGTTTTGTTGAGCCTTGTCAACGGGAGATGTATTGATAACATTTTTCAATGATAAGGGTAAAAGGTAAAGAAAAAAATAAAGCAACTATTCAATCAAGAATGTACGATAGAGGAAAGATGAAGAAAAACAGACAAAGCTCTGAAGAGGCAGAAAGAGACAATGCGCGAACAGTGGATTTTCCAGAGAAATCAATTGTAGTTATTTGCATTCCTCATTTCATCGGGCGCCATCGGAACCGTCTGTGGTAGACACGTGTAGACGAGAGAATGAGGAAGGACAATATGATACAGAATTGCTGGATGGACTAGAAGAAGAAAACAGTTATTAATTACAGAACACTGTCTTAATCCCATGGCTCAGGAAAAATGCTGAAAGGAATCAGCTCTACTGGCTGTGAACTTGGTGCGCGAACTTTCGCCATTGAAAGACGTTAGTTACCTCATGTAGTGAATGTCAAAGGCAACGTCCTACAAACACACACGGAATATCAAAGAAACAGCATGGGGAACTGTGCTATATTATCAATTGTCTGAAATACAAGACGTCGCGCCACGAGGGTATTTTGGGGCCGTTCAACTGATTTCTTCCATCACTGATAAAAAGCTGGTATTTGACATTTCGAAGCAGGATTGTCGAGCTCCCGTCTTATACCACAACGCTTTGAAAATGACTTCATTTATTGTTATGCTCGTTTTGCAAAGGTCTGTAGTGCCATTTCCTTTAGTACTTCTGGTCTCGCTATTTAAACAAATAATATCGCCGTACGTCATTGCGTTTCTAAATGAAAGAATCTAAGAATCGTGTAAAAAAAAAAGGGTTCATGTTGTCATCACTATAACTATTATTGTTACTGCATGTATTACATGTATTATTATCATTCGATCATTATTTTTTATTATCATTGCTATTATTACTATCAATACTATTTTCTATTGTTATGGAAACGATCGTTACAACCCTAAGAGATCTGAAACCACCCACAGATATGATCACTGCACTTCAGACTATTGCTCTCAAATTGACCTGTTCAGCTACAAACAGATAATCAAAACAGTTGGGCCGCAAACTTTCATGGTCATTGCTGACGGACTGAGGTCTTTTTCATTTTCGCGGAAGAAGGCTATGTCCGTCATTTTTTAGCACAATTGGGCTATTTCAGAGACGTAGATCGGGCTTTCGCAAGACCCTCCGTCGATCGAGTGGCCAAAAATTAATTACGTAGGACCCCGCCACTTCCACCCCGCAATGAGTTTCGAACCCTTAGACACCTCGTACTCCGGGCAAGCTCTCTAACCACTGTACCAGCTATGTCATCATCGTCTTGTATCTGAAAAAGACATCGCCAACAAAAAGTAGATTTCTAGACTCCAGAAACTTCTATTGTAAATTTCCAGTGCATCCGTACGCCAGATAGAAAGTACTTTTCCGATCAAAAGACGTGTGTTACGGCCGTGCAGGAGTTGCGCAACAACGTGTGCAAGAATAGAATCAGTGTTTTCTTGCACGCTAAGGTAAATATACGAACATCGTGATTATCCCTCGCCTCTAGTTTTCCTCTTTCGCAGGTGAAAAGGTAGAGATTTTGAGTTACACGCATCCCACACTCATTGTTACACTCTTTACACGCTCGTTGAGATCCCGTTGCTCTCCGGCGTATGACGTCAAACGAGTATTGCTTCATCATCCATTTTTATTATGTGAATTCCCTTTACTTTGCATCTAGAATAATTGCCCATGTACTTAGATCTTCATCTTCCCAAAAGAAATGAATTGTCCTCTCATGTTTGTTTCTCCTCCATATGAGAATATAACCTGTTCGAACTAAAGCCATCCGTACCAGAGTAATTTCCACTATTGAATGATAAAATATGACTGCACTAATTATATTATTTCTATCTTAAAGTAACGGTTCATCTCATACGGACACATTCTACCAATTCTGAAGACAGTTGCTTTTGACATAAATGTAATATCTCCGCCTTGAAATCTTTTTTTTCTCTTTTTTTTTAAGCAAGGATCAAAGTGGAACTAAAATGCTTGCGTAAACCTTCCTTCGTGATCAAATTTTCAGGTTGCGTAAACTGAGGCAAATGCACTGAAAACATTGTAAAGAAGAATGTATTACAGCGAAATAATCAAATTTGCCTTTCATCTGCGTTGTTTATTGTTGGGAAAGGTTTGGGTTTGCTTCATGTAATAACCCGTGCCAGGAATTACAGGTATTGGAATACCAGAATCTGTATGTTCTGAAAGCAGTTGTTCTGAAATTGAAATACTTGGAAATAATAGTAAAAGGACAGATTTTCATGTATATACTTGCAAAACACCACACAATAGTTTATGTAAATCTCTGAGCAATTTAACAGCGGGTGTTTTATTGTATAAACTAACACGTTGCACATTTACATCTGTAGCTTTCATCATCTATAAAGTTCCGCAATAAATACTCTTATGTTATGATCTTTTTTCTTTTTTTTACATGATTTGTCTGTTCCTTTTTGAATAAACCGAATTTATTTTGTGTAGCGATAATATCAATTCTGTGTAGAAGTTATAAATAAACATTTAACTCTCATAATGATGAACTGCTGGCAGTTTCGAAGAGCTTCGGCCAGTTTCCTTTTTTTTTTTTCCCAGAATTGCTATATGTCATCCTGCCTTCGTGCTATCTTCTCTCGTGCTCAATATAGTGAAGTATCTGCAAAATATCTGATCAATTTGCCGCATATTCGATTCTTAAATTTAAGGTATCACTGGTGTAAGAAAGCAGAGTAATTTATTTCATGGTTCCTTACCGTCATCTCATCATTCGTCCCAGTCTTTCTAACTCATTCCTTGTCCCTATTTTTCTTCCCACTATATTTTCTTTCACATTTACACCTGTTCAAAGCGAACGAAATGAGGTCACGATCTACCTGGATATGAAATTTCCACTCTCTGACGTCATGCCTGGTCTAAGCGAAAAGTAAGTTCTGGAAAAGTTTGTGGCGCAATTATTTGCTATATCATGAAACATCAATATTTTCTTTTCGTTGTTCAATGCAAGCAAGTCTTACTTTTGTTTCTTTTTATTTTTTTCCCCATTGTTGACGCAGTGAGTCATCTGCAGACTTCTTTCACTTACGCGCCTACTCACTCACTCACCCTCTCTTAACACATTAGCCGTCTCTTTTTCTTGATCTTTGGCACTCTGGCTTTCTCTCTCTGTCCATCTCTCCATTTCCCACTCTTATTGGTTCTCTCTCTCTCTCTCTCTCTCTTTCTCTCTCTCTCTCTCCCTCTCCCTCTCTCTCTCTCTCTCTCTGTCCCTCTGTCTCTCTCCTCCTCTCTCCCTCCTCCACAACCTCCCTTTTTCTAGTTTGCCTCTTATCAGAGTATTAATACTACTCGAACCAAAACCATCCGTTGGAAAGTAATTTCCATGAACGAGTGATGAGCTAAGATATTAAACATTCCTTCTTCGAATCCTTAGTTAGTGTCACATCGAACAGATACCAGATTGACGCAGACATTTACTGCCGGTGTTTTGATAGGCTGGCACCTGAGCTTGATGTAAAAGCTGGATGCCAGGATATATAGGGACGGTACTGAGCTTCCCCGAGAGTGAATCATTAGTGGGTCTTGAGGCTTGTGCGATATAGACCAAGCATTTCTATTTATCTCACAGATTAAATAATTTGTAACAGAAACTTGGCACAAGTCTTATGCAGTATTAAATATTCAGCCATATTCTTAAACGACCAGATATCTCTGGGTGGCAAAGCTAAAATATTGAATTATTGAATTTTTTTTGGAATTATTCGATCATTAAAACTATCGGTCCGCCGCCTAACTTTATGCAGTATCATCCGTAGAAAAGATTGGCACTATGACACTTGGGCTAACTAGCAGAAGGAAAACTGGAATGACAGATAGGTTAAGGGGCTGAAGGGTCAGTGAGATATGGAGAAAAATTAAGAAGTAAAATCTCCTTCCCACCTATCACTTCCTCCCCTGCTTTTCAGCACGTGCTTAACTTAAGAACACAGCTATGAATAAAATATTTTACCCCATTATCCTTTATAGCAACTCACTGTACTGTTCGGTAATGGAGTGATCTGTCAAAAATTCTTAAAAACGTAATCCATCCTTTACAACTATTTAATTAGGCTCATAATTAATTAGACAACCTGCTTTTCAAATGCTCTGCACTCCTCCTGAACCACCCCCAAAGGTGATATTCTGCACCTAGACCAAGTTAAACATTTAAAAGTTCCTGACAGATAGATGGCTCGAAGCCCCAGGACGACGGGATCTGCCACCTTTATTATAGGAGTTTAATGAACAACATTTGCTGAATGGGCACCTCCTGCAGAGTGCACCCATAAACAGAATGCCCCTTTTAGATGCAGATTTAAACTGTTTGTCGCTATAAAACTGCAGGTGGAGTTCGCCTGACATTTTATTTGTTAAGAAAAATGAAGAAGTAGATCACAATAATTATGTGACCTCCCTTGTTTAGATATTCAGTCCAAGGTCTTGGCAAGATCTCACAAGCCTCACTGACATAATCAAGTTTCAGCACGAAAGATGTATTTTGTCACATTTCACCCCCCCCCCTCCCCCCTCCCCCCAAACCAACCCTCCCTAGAGAATAGGATCAATATTGGAGCATTTATTAAATGCGTGACTGAGAGTGAGGTCGGGGATTTCGTAACAACCACAACGACGACAACAACAACATCAAAAATCAAAACGAATTTACAACCTTGAAAATTGCATAAACTTGATACATTATTCTTTCTGTGTTTGCAGGTGCTTAAAGGTAAAAGTTAAAAAGTACAACTTTAAAAGCGTATTTTACATATTGTAGTACAAAGTGACACCCGAGAGAGAAAATACTTGATAAATCTGGAGAAAACAAACGATGAAAATAGAATTATATAAGAGTTCAGTTATAACCAATGTCATACCATATGACAAGTCACTGTTTGCTTTTGTTTATTTCGGCAAGAGCACGAAATAAATTGGCAAACAGCCTGCCCTCGTGCTATTATCCTGAAACGTTCCAGGTCAAATTAGCAGCACTGTGCTAAAGTATCGTGGGACAAAAGTCTAAGCAGGTTGAGAATTACGGAACACATACCCACCATAATGCCACTTAATTGCCAAAATTCCCTGTGTTTTCTTTCTTATGACATTGGCGGAATTTTTCCTAATTTAGTTCCTCGCCCTGCTGCTTTATGTTTCCTCTATTCTGTAGGAATAAATTTTTACACAATTATCTGAGCATGTTCT
Source organism: Onchidella celtica (assembly GCA_963931925.1). Lineage (NCBI taxonomy): Eukaryota > Metazoa > Mollusca > Gastropoda > Systellommatophora > Onchidiidae > Onchidella > Onchidella celtica. The sequence continues at coordinate 66,915,947 of OZ007568.1, read as the reverse complement.
TTGAGGATGCCAAACAAATCGTACATTTTTCACCCTCGATCTTTCATTAATTTGGTAACAAAGCGCCGGCAACAACTGTTTGTACAAAAGAATGCGTGGGTAGGACAGCTGTTAACAATCCCAAAGATTTGGACTATTTCACACTGGCAGAAACTGTCTTTCTGTTCAAACCACACCTCTAAGATTAACATCTTTGTTTACAGTTTCTTAAATTCATGGTAGAGATGCTCCCAAAGTTTCTTGGCATTCTGTCCAAAATGCGCGATTAACGTGTTCTATTTCTTTGACTCAAAATGATACAGCCACTCGGTATAAAGACTGTTTCCCTCCAGTTCTCGTATGAAGGCGTTTTATTTAAATGTTTCACACGATATTGTGAAGTAGTTGTTTATAATGAACCCTTTTATCCAATGATCTGCACGCGAGAAAATTAGTTGAGGAGACAGCACATGAATACTTGAAGCAGAGCAAATGTTCATCGTTAAACCCAAGCAAAACGTAAGCAAGAAGTGTTGATGCCAATTTCAGATGAAATTCAGCTGAAGCTAAGTCATTTCAGGTAAACAACCACTTGTTAAAAATCATGACAGAAGATTATCTTAAATTTTAATTATATTCCAGGTGGGTTTGCTCTGCCACTCGACAAAGCTTATAATGATGCATTTTATCGCAAGTCTTTTAGAAAAGTAAAAACAAAAAAAAAGGGTTTGAGAAAGTTGAAAGCCACGCCCAGACACCAGCTTTGAAAATGGATTAAATTGTCTTTGAGGCACAAAAATTACAAGTGCGTGTGCGAAAAAGCTTTCATCTGACACTTCTACAGGTAGTTTTGTTGTCTTTGTCTCTGTTTCATAACCAGTACGTGTATTTGAGTTTTCATTTGGCAGTGGCGGATCCGAGAATTCTCCGTGGACGCGGAGGATGAGAGCCGGGAGGGGGAGGGGGGATTAGGTGTTGTCTGCCCCCTTACCCTATAGCCGCTATCCCATTGCCGGTGGTCACCCACCCTTTCTTCTCTATCTATTATTCTCTCTCTTTCTTTCCCCCACTCCTCTCTCTTCAACCTTCTCCAAGATCCACAAATGAATGTAACAGAAGGTCACTCCAGATATACTAATACTGAATAGTTAGCGCAGAACTGGTTATTGTGAGAGAAGTAGGTGTCCAACTCTTCTCTTGCCTGGAGCACAAACAAATAGCACAAATCCTATACTCTTGAAGATAAAACCATTCACTAATATTTACAACAGGTACCACTCATAGCCCTGCAAGTAATAGCTGGGAAATAGGACGTAAATCCCTGGGGCTGTTTGTACCAAAATCAACACTTACGCACAACACCAGCTCCCTCATTCAAACGAGCTGTCAGAAACGGACACGCCCACGCAAACGGATGTCTTTAATCTCCATCGCTCCTTACCTTTTCAATACGTGCCCGGCCCGACCACATAGACATAATATACAAGATATTAATCAACATCGATACCCCGGGGTTTCATCCGAGCTTTAGACCAGATCCAAAGTTGGGTAGGCGTTTCTTGTAAACTGTTGAAATCTACCTGGGGCCAGTGAAATGAACTGTGCCACATTCCACAGTTGCCCCATCACAAAAGTACACTATGTCCCACTGCAGGCTTTGAAGGGCAAAGTGGAAATAATGTGATTTAGACTTTTACTAATTCCAGATTCTGGGGTGACCTTGATCGGCTGGATAGATAGATAGATAGATAGATAGATAGATAGATAGATAGATAGATAGATAGATAGATAGATAGATAGACAGACAGACAGACAGATAGATCAATAGATAGACAGACAGACAGACATACAGATAGATAGACAGATAGAGATAGATAGCTAGATAGATAGATAAATAGATAGATAGATAGATAGATAGATAGATAGATAGATAGATAGATAGATAGATAGATAGACAGACAGACAGACAGATAGATCAATAGTTAGATAGATAGACAGACAGACAAACATACAGATAGATAGACAGATAGAGATAGATAGATAGATAGATAGATAGATAGATAGATAGATAGATAGATAGATAGATAGATAGATAGATAGATAGATAGATAGATAGATAGATAGATAGATAGATAGATAGATAGATAGATAGATCAATTATACAATGAACCAATTAAAACAAACATCTCTTGAACACCCTCAGCTTTCCCACTCCCATCTCCTCCCCCCTCCCCGCCCCTCTCACCCCCTTTCTAGTTTATGCACAGTTGAACCCTAGGGCATAGCTACATACAACCAATATTATTATAGCTCTATTCAACACAACGGCACATCTACATGCAATCTGGTGCACAAGAAAGAACTATTTTCTCCTCATTCTGGCACTTGATAACAGACATTCACGTACAGTATCCATTACAGTATCCATGTTAACCCCGTTATTTGTGAACTGTTCCTGAAGGCATTTAACAAATCATTTATATATATATATAGGAGGCCAGGAAACAGCATCGCGAAGAAGGTATTGGATTGGAATCCCCAGGGCAAGAGATCAAGAGGAAGGCCGCGCGGAACGTGGAGAAGAGCCAGAGAAAATGATGTGCAAAGAAGCGGAAGGACTTGGAATAATGTAAAGAGGCTGGCCCATGATAGAGAGGGATGGAAAGTGTTTGTTGGTGGCCTATACCCTGATCCAGGGTGAGAAAGGCAATGAATGAATGAATGAATGAATATATATACATATATATACTACTATATATATAAATTTTTATTTTGGCAGCTTTGACGTTTTCCATTCATATTTCTACAGTGCATTAAAAATACGCTGTTTACCTATTAAATACATGAACTCGTCCCATGTTGACACATCCCCTTTATTCACCGTTCCGTCCAATACATCACAAGGCGGAGTTGATGAATGGGTGTTTAATATCACATGGAAATTTTTATGGAATTTGATTTTATAGTGTTAAAGATACGAAGAGAATGGAGCTCTTTGTTTCTTCAGTAGAACTGGATGCCGGGGCATTGTAAAATTTGTGTGCCTTTCCAGATAGGTATCGGAAGATAGAGAGATATGGCCCTGGGCCAACTGGTGTTAAAATGTTTTTTTGAACATTTTTCATGTTAAAACAAAACAAAACGAACCAAAAAAAAAAGCACATCAGAAATTTCGTTACGTAATAGACAAGGAAACGTAAAAGCAGAAAAAAGAACAATAATTCAGACTAGGAAGGGAAACAGGTAAATGACGAAGTAAAATAATAAAAACAAATATTTTAATTGTCTTTGTGTCAGATGCTGACTCGTAAATTTTGTGTTCACTTGTAGTGTGTGGTTTGATTGATTACTGAGTGATATGTCAGCTCCCATAGGCCCTACTTGTATAAACTTTCCTTCAATAATGTTGGTAAAGATAAAAACCGAAAATTTCTTCTCCCGGGTTTTTGTGTAAGCGACTTTTTATTTCCCTTTCTATCTCTCTCTTAACCTGTCTTTTGGTTCTCAAATTCTCTAGCTTGTTCAGTCATTCCTATTCTTTTTCTTCTCCATCCCATCTGGTTTCTCCGTCTCTCTCTCCCCCCCCCCTCCCCCTCTCCCCCCTTCTTTGTATCTCTCTCCCTATTTCTCTCTCTCTCTCTCTCTCTCATCCTCGTCTTTCTCACCATGTGTCTCCCTCTCCCTTTCTCTCTCTCCCCTCCAACCCTCTCAAACATCCATTGCATGTTTCATCAATAACCAACCCACTTTTTGCCTATCCTACACTGCCAGCCCTAGAGGTAGACAGAAAGCCACTCTTGCAGAGCACGGCAAAACTAATGAGAAATAGAGAAGAACGTGAAAGAGATTAACGACACCGCATACAGGCACGTGCTGTATTGATCTACCACAGGTAAGGTATGAGTGAGCAACACGCCTAGTGTGTACTCCCATCTCACAGCTGCCACTGAAGTTCGGAGTCAGACTAGACCGGGGGTGGGGATGGGGGGTGGGGAGGGTGGGTAATTGTTTTAGCTTGGCGACCCCTTTTAAAGCTGTCCTTAAAAAAGACAACAGGCAGAAACCTTAACCTATCTCCCCCCCCCCCTAACCCCCCAAAGTAATTTGCTTGTTCTCTCTCTCTCTCCCTGTCTCTCGCCCTCTCTCACTGTCTCATTCACAGCTAGAAATATTGGCGTCTTCGACAAGTTCTCAAATTTTCAAATTTTTACAGCTTCATAGGATGCCTTTCATGTTCTCATTTCAATATTTTTGGTCAGAATATATTCTTTTGCTGCCTGCCATATCGCACTAATTTAAAACGGGAGTAATTATTATAATAAAATGTTATAGCCAGTCATTGCTGTTCACGTTTGGAAGCTACAAACGTATCCGCTTGTATTCAGAGACAGGCTAAAGCTGAACAGTGAACATTGTAAAACGGGTTTATGTAAAACGGAGTGTCTAGGCACACGACATATCGTGGAAAAAGCGTGGAGAGATTTTTTCACGACACGTTTTTCATCCAGTCAGAGCTTACCGTTTTCTGACTCAAAATGGCGGCCCCCACTGAGCGGGAGGTCGGAACCTGGGGGGCGTGAGGGTCTAGTCAGTTTGTATCAATGGGCGGTAGTCAGATTGACTAATCAGGCGAAAAGGGGCTGGGGTAGCTGTATTAAGTCGTGAAACGTCGTGAAAAACTTCACCAAGGCCATTTCCACGACATGTCGTGGAAAACTTCACGGAGGCGATTTCCACGACATGTCGTGAAAATAGCCACTTCCTATGTAAAAAGGCTGTTGTCAAAAGTACATATGCACTCAAGGCGTTTTGCCTTTGGGGCGGGTACCCATACGTAGCCCCGCCTATCCCTAACCCCGTCCTTATCCTCAACCCTAAATCTTATCAAATCCCTAACCCTGCCCCCCTACACTTTCGACCAAAAAACAGAAGGAAAACAAAAATAAAATCTGAAAGAATAATTAATTTAAGCGGTTGTTAGGAGCATTTCGAGAGGAACTTTCTGGCTCTGGAGTCACTAAAGGCTTTGAAAGACCCTCTACTAGCGCAAAAAGCTTGGGGGCCGTACGTACTTGCAACAACATTCATATTAAAAAAAAGATTTTCATGAAAATTTATTTATCGATCAATTCGAACACGTTCCAAATCCAAAACACTCCGCACCCCTTCACTTGTCTCAAATGTGAAAAACTTAGCACCAGATGGTTAATATAAATTTCAGAGAAAAAAAAAACAACAGCAACATAATTATAATCACCATCATGCAAAGAAACATTTCAGCTGTGTGGGAATGAATGCGTGACTGTGCTCCAGGCTTGTTGCAGACATGGTCTGGGTTGGCCCGCCACCTCAAAATGTCAAACTGCCTCGCATGCCAGCGGTGACGTCAATCTCCTGGCGTTGGTTATTTTGATTGCACAATATGGGCGCCCGTGCATCCAAGTGTCAAATTTCATCTCCTGTCTTCATCACTAGGTCTATCCTAAAAATGTCCACAAGTTGACTGTTTCCCTCCCTCCTCTCACCCCCCTCCCGCGTTTTTTTGTTTTTTTGCCTTGTTCGTAGCATTTTAACATTCTTTTTAATATCGATTTTTTAACATGATTTTCCCATGATATATCAATGTAGGGATATGTTAATTCATCCGTGTGCTATGTAAAGTAGCCAAAGTGCTATTCGTACAACGGTAACACGTTCTTAGGACGAAATTTCCGATCATACTTTTTAACTTTACTGGACAAAAATGTGCCTTTTTTTTTCGGCTCAGAAATGTCATAAATAAATTTAAAAGACTGAATTTTGTCCAAAATGAAAGTGTCCGGTCGCGTAATTATCGACAGCAACTAAGGCAGCTCACAAAAGTTTCATAATTTTTGGTCGAGTAGCCACAAAGTTTTTGGTGCTTGCTTGTTCACTCTCTAGCTCCATTATAGTATAAATGACACATTTCTGATATCCGTGTGGTCTTCAGCGTTCTGTATGTCAGCCAATCTTAACATCGGACCGACCCAATCAGCATTCAGGACTCTTCACCTATATCAGAATATGAAGCACCCCCCCCCCTCCCTGCCCTTCCCCGCTCATGTTTACATGTAAAAAAACAACAAAAAACTATGCAGACAGACCAAGTCAGGCAAATATTATGATGAATTGCGTAAAGCATCTTTGTCCAGATTATGGCAAATATGAAGCACATTTCGGGTATTGCTTTCGCATATTTTCGCTCTTAGCCCAAAGATTTAGCAATTGTGTTTCGTTCTAACACTTGGCATTATTACAACTTCAAGGCCCCATTTCCAGTACGAAGTAAAGCTTCAAGGAGAGAAAAAGGGTCAGATATGCGAGACAGCAGAACATGTAATAGGTAGAAAGTACAAAAGGTAAACTGAATTACCTAGGTCATGGTATTGTAAGGAGTTCTGTGGGAACTGAAAATTATCCATACCTGTGCCACCTAAAAGAGATTTGTGGTACAGTACGACGTTCTCCTTTGCTTGGGAGCCACTAAATTTAGGAGTCAGTAAGGCTTGAACAAGAAACGGTAGAGACTATTTGGGCCATCTTGCCAACATACTCACGATTGGCTTGTGTCTATGGCGGGGGCGGGGGGGGGGCGTGCGTGTGTGTGTGTGTGTATGTAAGAGGGGGGGGGGATCTGGCCAGATTCCAAAAACTTTACTGTAGTCATATCGTGAACGGAAAGGTTCCTGACCGACGGGCCCTAGTCCGAATACTTTCCAAACAACAACAACAACTATGGGAACAAACCCCAATTTGGCTCAAATTATAGCCATTCAGAAAAGAAACTGTTTACTTATCATGATTTTCGGCCGAGTACACCGCTAGCGGTGCGCACACTGAAGCGCATCAATATAATTTATCACGTAACAATATGTTAAGTTTGAGAGAGTTCATTTAACGGCTTACACTAGGAAAATAACCCCTCCTTAAAATGCACTTTGCAACATTATTCAAACGTCCTTATCCTCAACCCTAAATTTATCGAATCTCTAACCCTGTCCTGTACCCTTTCAACCAATAAACAGACGGAAAACGAAAAGAAAATCTGAAAGAATAATTAATCAAGGCTGTTGTAAGGGGTTTTCTAGCTCTGGAGTCACAAAAGGCTTTAAAATACGTACCTCCAGCACACACAAAAAAAACTTAGGGGACGTACGGTTTTGTAACAACATTCTTAAGAAAAATGCGATACGCAAGCAGTGCCAGTTCAAGACAACAAAGTCCCATGTGGGAGCTTAACCTGTGACATGCTAACAATGTCGTGTTTTAGCCAACTTTCTATCATCAAGCTGCATTTTTGTTCAAACCGTTTAAAGGATACATATTTTCTGAATATTTGCTCATAATACTAATTTGAACCAACGGTTTTCAAGGTCTGCAACCTGGGCATGTTTTTCACGTTTATGCCAGTCTTTTCCTAATTTACACTCAGCGACCCTAATTGAGTAAATCACAGAATAATCTAGAAATATACTTGGCAAGAAGAACCAACTCATTACAATCAGCATGGCACATCACTGTTGAAATTCTCCCAGCGACAAACTAAGTCAAGCGTCCGCTGTTGACCAGTATAGAGAAGTCAGATAGGGAGAACAGGTGTGAAAAGTCAGTGGGGATGAGTGTGGTTTTATCTCTGGGTTGATAGCGAGTTCGGAAACTCCCGCTTGTTGCACGAGTAAACAGAAGAGGAACAATCTATCATTCCATCACTGACCAAGGACCCAGTGGAAAACATTAGAATCATTTTAAGATGGTGGTTATTTTTTGTTTTCCTAGTAGACCTACGAGTTTAAATATATGGGCACCGCGAGTATCTGTTACAAATAAAATAAGTATGACTGTGTTAAATTATTATTCATTTGTCATGGAATTTTCAAAACGATCTACGTACACTTATTTGATAGAGAGAGTTTCGTATGAAGTTCGGATGTTGATTACGTCAGGGAAACATCTAACTGCTACTTCCGGGGGCTAGACATGCCAGAAAAAAGAACAAGAAAAAGCTCAGATTTATTTAATGTAGGCCACTTTTTACATGGCCAAGGAAAAAAAATCTGGACAACTCCCAAAGGATCCCAGTTGGTAAGATCAACCTGATGATAATCTGGCTCTAGGTGAGTCAAAAGGTCGGGGGAGAGGAATGAGTGAATGACTACACCTTCTGATGTCCTGTGTCTGTGGTAAATTCCTGGGTACAATTCCACGAATATCCCAGATACCATTTCTACGTATTCTGGCCTGCCTGTAAATCCATGCATGCTTACCTAGGAAATTAAGTTACCGCTCATTTCCTACTATCGCACCCACTTTACTTATTGACGATACTGAATGTTTTGGCATATTTTTGTTCTGGCCAAGAGGGTTCTTGAATTCGCATTTGGGCCACCTGATTTTTACCTGAGACATAACCTTTGAGGCTGGAAAGGCGATACGGAGAGCCTACAGACTTTCCATGTTCTCTGAGGCTCTTGGAATAAATCATCAAACAGAACGGTGCAGGATAAACACTGTTAAGTGAGTTGAATTCTATCTGGCTTTTTGCAAGGTTTCTACAGTTGTTTGAATGTGATTCTGGAGGCAGTTGCCCTTCCATTCGATGTCGTTGAAACACGTCGTGGCTATGACAGATTCTATGTCCGCGCCAATATGTATTCGCTCAGGAATACATGGTTTCTGCGATCTACAATCTAGACTCCAGACCTCTAAAGTAACATTTAATACTACGCCTTCTATGTTAATTATACCCCATTGACTGTTGGTAACTGTTGATGTCATTTAGCTTTTCTAACCAGTGCGAAAGGAAAAAGAACTTTGATATTCTATCATGCCTTTTTGTACGCTCCATTTTTTTTTTTTTTGAGGCAAACAAAACATTCCACCGCGGGCATAGAAGAAAGAGACCTGAGGCCATTGAGATTTTAAACTGTCGGAGACAGTCTCCATGCTGAAGACACGTTTCAAAAACGGAATATATTCTAATTTTAATGGTTATATAGATACGAACGAACGACATGTAGTTTTCATATTCAAAAAAAAACAACAGCCTAAGAGATCTTGGAGAACAAGTACTTAGTGACAAATGCTGACACTCCAATGAAATATGGACATTTTGTAATTGATAGTATAAGACGCCTAACTCCCGACAAGGAGATTACGTCATTACCTAGTAGGTGTGAATTTTACAGGTAACAAACAATGCGTTTGCATGCTGCAAAGAATGAAGCACATGGCTGTTCACCATACCAAAACTAATTAAAGTTTCCTCCCACACATACAAGAATAGAACGGAAATCTGCCTGCAGCAGTCCTTTTAATTCAGAAAAAAAACAAAACAACCCTTGCTCTCAGCGAAAAAAAAGGATAGATGATAAGATTAATTAGGTTTACCGCCATTTTGTTTGCCCTCTCTTTGTATCATAATTGTGTTAGGACAGTAGTTTATCAAACTGAGACGCCGCCTTTGGACTTATTTACCTTCTGAGATTTTGTTACCAAAATTCACACTTGTCACGGGGTTCGCCTAACAAACGGAATCACACGACATATATTATTTTAACTTCCCCAGTGCCATGCCATATTTTCCGTCACTCACTTGTACATTAGTGTTTTCACATCTCTGGCCTGGTCGATAATGGACATTTCTTCAAAATATGTCATGATTTGTAAAAAGATCCCTGGAGCACTTACAAGAAAGAAAATACTTACAAGGAACTGCATAGCTGTAAGTTCTATGCTAGACATTATACATGAAAGGTTCAAGGAAGGTTAAATGATCTTTTTTTTTTTCGGGAGCGGGATTGTTGATAATAACAAAAACGAGGATTATCGTGCAACTCCTGTATCTAACGACAAAACTGTGCAAAAGCACAAAACTACGATAAAACCGTGTTTTCATGTGTACGGAAACACCAACGGAAAGTGCAAAATCCAACGAGTAGTAAAAGGAAAGAGTGTTTCCACGCGTATCGAATGGCCTTTCCGTACTCATGAAAACATTCTTCTGTTTCTCTACTTGAAGTTTTTTTTTTTTTTACGTTTGGGTTGATATTTCCGTTTCCGCACACATGAAAACACAAATAAGAATTATGCACTCAGATCAGAAACTTTAAACACCCGGATTTGTTCCGCGAGAAAATATATGCTGAATTTGTGAAAATTTAATAACCGGAACCTGCTGCCCATAGGAACATACTCTGAGAGGGTGGTGGTTTTGAAGAAAGACACATTGTCCATGAAAAACTCACCTGAAAAGTCGACTTTGCCGTCCTTGTTCTTGTCAATGTCATCGAGAAGTTCGTCTAGTTCCTGGTCCGACATTTGCACCTGCGCTTGGATAGATTTCAGGATGCCTCGAAGGTCTTCGCATGGGATGAAACCTTTCCTGTTGTCGTCTAAAATCCGGAACATTTCCTTGTAGCATGTCTCCTCATCCTTGTCCTTCAGGATATGAGACAGCTGGGAGAAGAACTCATCGAAAAAGTCTATGTTGGCATGGGGGCTCTCTTCTGTAGAATGAAAGACAAAGGAAAGTCATTAGAGGTGGCAAAGATATCAAATCTAGCTTGAAGACAGATTGAAGATGATAAAAGCTGCATGTGGTTAGAGCTCAACTAGTGAAGTAAGGTCACTTGAAACCACTTCGGTTAGAAGATATGAGATAATCATTAGAGATGCCAAAGATATCAGTCTAGCTTGCTCAAAACCGACAGACTGAAGATGCAGGCTAAACATCAAAAAGTCATGTTTGTTATTTTAAGGGCTCCTGCAGTGAAATAAGCTCACTTGAAATCACTTTGGGCAGAAGATATGAGATAATCATTAGGGGTGGCAAACATACAAGAATATCAATCTAGCTTGCTCAAAAGTGGCAGATTGGAAATGATAAACAATGCATATTTATGACTACTCAACCAGTGAATTAAGGTCGCTTGAAATCATTTTGGATAAAAGATATGAGAATGATAATTAAGTAGAGATGGCAAAGATTTCGGGTTGTCTTGCTAAAAACTGGCGGATTGGAAGTGATAAATATTACATGTTTGTTACTGCTCAACCAATGAACTAAAGTCGCATGAAATCACTTCGAATAAAAGATATGAGATAATTATTAGTGATGGAACAGATATCAGTTTAGCTGCTCAAAGCTGAAAGATTGGAAACAATAAACATTGCATGTTAGTTAAAGCTCAGTTGGTGATCTAACGTCACTTGAAATCACTTTGGGCAGAAGACATGTGATTATCATTAGAAACAGCAGAGTTATCAACTCAGTGTGCCCAAAACTGACAGCTTCGAGAGGAAGAACAACAGGTTTATTATGGCTCAAACTCTGATGTAAGCTCACTTGAAATTGAATCAGGTAGGCCAAGAAAAAAGGGCTGATGAGGAAATGTCAAGGCAATGTCGAACAACGAAAAACAAGGTGCTTTTAGAATCAAAACGTCTAACCAATTAATACCGGAACCGGGCAATTGATAATTTTCCTGGTCACTTTTTGATCCGATCATTGCAGTCACTCTAAAACCATAAAGGGCAGGGTTTAAAACCAAACATCAAATGGCTAAAAATCTCTAGCTAAAACAAATTCACACCAGACCAAAAAGCGATTATTCATGTCGATACACTGTCGACATTCACAGTTTTAGAAGGTTACTGACTCACCACAATGATATAGCAAGAAATCTCTTGATCATACTTTCCGAGTAGAGGCCGGTATATTACGCCAAGTCATTGAAAACATTCATGGATTTCTAGTCAAGGCATTACCCTTGACCAACTTGGATGAAATGGGCTGTACATGCTTATAACTTTTTCATAAACAGCAGGACTACTTTATATGGAATAAAACTGGGGACAACCAGGAAATTTGGTAATAACACTGGTGATCTGAACCTCAAAACGTCCCAGGCGATGATTTGACCTAATCAACCAACCCTGACCCTTCAGAAAGTCGCATACCGTCGTTCCCTTCAAATGTTGCAGAACGGAGTTGCCTGAGAGTTTGAAAAAAAAAAAATGAAAATTATAGCGCCGAACTTACTTGAAGTACCCACAGCAAAAGAACCTCCCCATCCCAAAAAAAAAAAAAAAAAATTCTCAAAAGTTTCAAAGTTTGTATGCATTTCGACTCCTTCTGTCTCCAAATACTGCAAGCACCGATGATTCAACAGTATTTTTCTGTCCAAGAAATCTGGTCGAGATTTGCCAACTTTTTCTCATGTTTTACAGGACACACCAAAGCCTTAGACGAGGGGAACTTACCTGAGAAAAGACAGGAAAGGGCAACAACACAGGCAAAAGAATCAAATACCCAGGTAACGGAAGAACAAAGAAAGAATCAGACAAACAAACAAAGCAAGACATAGGAAAGAGAGATAAACAAATATAAACAGAAGGAAAATCGTGTACACAAAAAGAATAGTAGATGAAGATTAAAAAAGTCTCTTTTATTTCAAGTGAAAGAGAGGAAGAACCTGTAAAACGCATCGGCTGACGTGAGCAAATGAAATATGCATATATATGAAAACAACATTTCCCAAAGACGGTGACTCAACAGAAGCGACGAGGTCAACAAACTACAGGGAAATTTTATTTCATTCGATGCTAGCAAAGTTTCTGTGATTTAAACTGAACGGCTCAAGTGATTAATTTGAGAGCTGCAAGGCACTGAGCGAAGTCTGTTTTACGTTTCACCAGTGTGCAAGAGTTAAACTCCACAGTCCATATCTCACCACTAAAACCAAGGTAAAACAGACTTCAGTCAGTGCTTTATGGGACTGGCCGTTCCTTCATAAAGTTAACCATGAAGAAAGCTATGTAATGGACGAATAGGGACAGTGAATCCTGTTGATGAATTCGATTCACGAAAACGAAATAAACCCCAGACAAATATTAATAAAAAACAAAAGGCGCGGTATGTGTACGTGTGTATGTGTGTGTGCACGCGCGCACGTGCATGAATGAGTGTTGGGAGAGAGGGGAGGTCCTGACACCCGCTGTGAGGATGTGCACAGGGGTAAATGAAGCATATCTAACGTCCCTGAACTCGCTGTGCCACATTTAAAAATGAAGTCATAAAATATCAAAAAGGGCTGAGAAAAGATAATGGTGAAACAAACTGAAATAAAAAAAAAATTGCTGGAGAGGTAGCTGGACAGAGGGGTGGTGAGAAAAGACATAGCAAGATACTCAAAATCAATACGAGTTGTTAAAACAGAAAAAAAACTAACCATTTTTTTCAAAGACATACTGCTAACCTACTGAAGAGTGTCTAATCTCTGCACAGACAACAGCTGACGTGTAACAGGAATGGACATCAACTTAACTTTTCATTTTAAAGTAACTTTATTCTGTAAAACGCCAGACTTTGCTTGGGAAAACTCTGTTTTAAAAAGGCACTAACAGCACTTTCGGGTAATTGTTAGTTTATGTGGACTTTGTTTGTTGTTGTAATGAAATGCACTCTTATTGCAGGCGTTCCATTTGTCAGGCACTCAATTAGCAATCTACAGGACCATTATTATTATTATTATTATTTGTGTGTCAAGACATCGTCCCCTTAGAATGACAAGATTCCATCTCCACTTTCTGGCTGAACTGAGTTACACACTACACACTACTTCTACAGGCCTTCTCCATTGTGTGTCAAAGTATCAAGCAAATTCGGTGTGTAATTTATAATACTAAAAATAAGAAAATTCTGTGCTCTAAAAGCTATGAAACTTCAATCCTCGATTTCTCAAAAGTTGACGGAAGGGAGTTAGAACTTTGTCATTCTTGTCATTCTAAGGAGACGACATGGCAACGACCTACACACTTGGCAGTTTGTTCGTCACGCAAAGCGCATGCCCTTCATTCATTTCGTGAAAACTAAATGCGCAGTGTTCTCTAAATCGTGAAATCTGTAAACGTAGAATTCCCCCAAAATGTTTCCTTTTTGCATTAGAACCGAAAACGATAAAGACAATGGTGGAACGCATGTTTTTTTTCTTTCTTTCTCATGCTGCGGTTCATCCATGATGCTTTGCCGAAATCCGAACATTAATTAACATCTTGGCTTTATTATTAATATTATTTAATTATCTCTGCCTACTCCATCCCACCCAGCGCGATAGCCAGGACATCTTAGCAAATTATATCTACTTCAGCATAATTATTCTTCTTAAAAAAAAACCCTTATGCGCACTTGAGAACATTGAACTTCTGTTGATCAAGTGGAAAGAAACAAATTCCAGATTTGGGGGAAACTTCCGAAACACGGCCACGCTATTTCAATTTAACAGTTTTCCACTCTTCGCCCGTCTTTCCTGTGCTGTAATAAGTATTATTACAAATCAATGACAGTCTTTCAGGACTGCCCCCCTCCCCCGCCCCCGTTTTTTCCGAAAAAAAAAAAAAAAGATTTGGAAATCTTGCATTATTTATAGTTGGCTCAACTTTGCTATGTCCACACCTGGACCACTAAAGGGCTTCTTCCTGAATATGCTCACTGAACATTTTGCACGGGAGATAGATAGGTGAAACTTGACTGGTCAGGTGAGAGGAATTTTAAAAAACACACACACAAAAAAAAGGGGGCATAACGTGAGAAGCTTCCACTAACAATATTAATGAAAGATGGCTGAAAGGCACATCGACTAGAGGATGTTGGAGAATGAAACCTCTGTTATGAATTACCTGTTTACCTCAAACGTATTAAGAAACACAGTGGCTCCCTTTGATCGGAACTGATTTGTGATGAAGAGCAGTGAGTACTAAGAAAACAGGATCATATGTTTGCCTGTAAAGAGCATATTATTCCACCCGATAGTAATAATAATAAAAACCTCAGCAAATTTTGGCGCAGGACTGCTATAATAAATGAACATTATTATTAAGAAAAACGCGAAGACTACTTGAACATATGGACTTTATTATTGAGGAAAAGGCAAAGACTGCTTGGATATATTATAGACATTATTGCTGAGGAAACCGCAAAGACTGCTTGAATATATGGACATTATTGTCTGGATAAACTCACGCACCTTTTGAATACGTCGACACTATTTCTGAGGAAAACGCAAAGATTACTACGGACATTAAACCAATGGGAAAAAACACAAAGGGAAATTGAATAAATGAGGATGGTAGTGTTATTGAAAACGCATTAAATTTGTCGGGGCAAGGTCTCCAAACTGACGACACGACCTTCATAGTTATCCTCCATGATAAATCAGAGATGCTGGCTGCGAAAGTTTATAACTGGTGTCAAGCGTAATCGATGTAAACAAACCCCTGGTTTATTTCTATGTTTATGCAACGTCCAACAGCCAATGCAAAAAAGATTTGATGAGTGTGGCAGATTGCTTTAATCACCGAAATAAATGTAAATTTAACGTTGTAAAACGCTCAATTTGTTTGAAAGATAGACTTATTCTGAGACTGTGAATCAGATACAGTTAGCTCCAGGCGGGTTCTTCAAAACAAATTATTTAAAGTTTCGCCATTTTATCTTCTGAAATTCTCCATGCATTTTTTTTTTTTGGTCAAAACAGAAAAAGGAGGGGGGGGGGGGGCTTGTGTCCGAAAGTTTGCCCAGTTTCTTTTACTTTCTTTTGGAATTTATATTGTATTTTCTTTTAAAGCGGGACTTTCAGAAATAAAATTACTTTTTTGAGCAAAGTCGGGAGCTGAGACGGGTGGGAAATCGTCCTCAGGAGATAAATAATCTAAATGTGAAATTCTACTCCCTTGAAAGTCTCCTTTGGGAATTTGCCCTGTCCCCGGATGAGAGGTTTGGAGAAACTTGAGAATTTTTGACCTAATTTTGAAGGTTAAGCAGTGCGATAACGCTGGCGATAATTTTCTTTCAGTTTGTCGGTGGGAGGCAAAAATAGAGGCAAGAGCCATGATGGTGTTTCAGCAATAACAGAGGATTGGGAAATGTGAAATGTGGTTATGTGTTTGTGTGTGTGTGTGTGTGTATGTGAAAAAAGGAGGGGGTACTAAGCTTAAAAATGCCGTTTTAATAAATTGGAAGTTTGGAAATTCTCAACTTTCGTCCACCCCTCCCCCTCCCCTCCAAACCGCCCATTTGACCCTCCATTGCAAGTATTCCATATTTAGTACACGGCACCTGATGTCTTATTTTCAGTACACTTTCTAATCTACCAATACACATGATAATTTTCCGGGGTAACCATTCACAGTTTTTGCGTTCATTTGACCAGTGTAAATCACCTGGCACGTTTCAGAAACTTTGAATGGGGAAATCCATGTCTGGGCACTGTAGAATTAACTGCATGGTAAATTTTTGTGCTTAATGATTGGGTTTGTCTTGCTATCTACAAGGGCAACCACTTTCACACTCCCATCCTCTTTACAAATAGATAATGAATATTGTTCCATGCTGCTTTCCGGATTCAACGAATCCTTGTGTTTAAAGCTTGAAGCACAGTGAGACTCCGGGCTTATGGTGCTGCTTATAAAACTCAATGATAAATAACACTTAAGAAAATATAATGAATGAAACAGATTTGAAGACCAGACAGGCTAAGAGCAATCCAACGCGATTCTAGATCTAATTCTTTGCGTTGCCAACTTTAATTAGAAATATAGATGGCTCTCTTAAGTCTCAAATTTAGAGTTTGTTCACTTCGTAGAGTTATATATCAGATCCTATATTTTATGGTCCGAAACTCTTCCATTTTCTATCTTATTCTTATTTGTTCTCCAACTCTAATACGTCGTCCCAAATATGCACACGTTTTTAACATTTGGTGCCACAGATGCACATGTTTTTAACATTTGGTCCCACATATACACACGTTTTTAACATTTGGTCCCACATATGCACACGTTTTTAACATTTAATCTCACATATGCATACGTTTTTAACATTTGGAAACCATACTGTTTCTGAAAGACAAAACTACTGTAATGAATCATGTGATAAAAGCAGTATAATAAATTCATCAAATTAATACTCAACGTGCACTTTTCAAAAGCACTCAGACTTTTATCGACGATGATGAACGAACCTATTTTGTTACGAGTTTTGAGACACGAAAGTACTTGTTAACGATCACACTTCACATTTTATGCCCCACAAGCACTTGTAATATTTAAGCAGCGCTAAGAACTTCGCGCACCGCTAAATGAATTACTTTTCCACAAATATTATGTGCTTACAGAACTGAGATATTATGCAGAAATAGCGCACAATTTAGTGGTCTTGAGTGACATGGCTCGATGCCACCTGCATTAGAGGTATCTGAGAGGCTAAAGTGATAAAAGCATGTGCCAGTAAACTGCTGATTTTATTGTCTGAAAATATTCTTTATTCATCCCTTTTCTTTTCCCGCTTTGTGCTTTCGTCACCTGTCTTTCTGTCTTTTACTATTTCATTCCTGTGGGCACGAGTTCTCGCCTCGATTGATATTGCAGAAAGAGAAAGGTTTTGAGCTTGAGTTTGAGTTTAGAGACAGCAAGTCGCCACGATAACGCCCAATCTGTGCGAGGAAAAAGCGAGACGAGGGACAGAATACAGCAGAATGATAGGACAAAAGGCCTGGGGACCCTATCAGAAAAGCCCACCAACCACTCCTGAAAGAAAGGTCTGAATCTGAGTTGTGGTTTTTGCAGTACGCTGTACTATTTCAGTCATGGCTATGTTGCCCCCTTGCAAGGATTACCAATGAGATACGATCGCCGAACTATGAGAGCAAAAAGTTAACAAAGCCGTCAAACTATTATAATGGCATGTACTTATGGTTTCACACAGAGCGATGTGGCCAACTTAAGATTCTATTTGCACTGTAAATTTTGGGGAAAGTACACTGGTTAGAATTAGAATAAAGTTTGGCTCTCCGGTCACTATGACCTTTTCATCAGCTACGTGGCCTCAGAAACGTTGTTAGGAAGCTGGTAAAAAATGGGTCACAAGAAACGTCTACTGTGAGTATTTTGGCTGCACGGCCAAGTTCTCCTTTACCAAAGATTAAATTAATGAAAGTTGTGAGAGGGCCGCAAAAGACTATCGTACGTTTTTTTTCATTGATGAATCTGTCTGGCACCTGCCTTTTTAGACTGTTTACGTCTCATGCTCACGTTTTCATGAGTCTCTGAGCAAAAGGCAAGAAGGGGAGTGAGCAGATGTGCATCTTCCTAGTCTCAAGTGCACGAGTTCTCTGTTTATATTATCTACGCACACACCAGGGTGGTGTAGGTGAAAGAGTTCTTAAACATTAAGAATAGGTATGGGATGGTTAGAAGCTATGTGGAATGGTAGGAATGTGGTTAGAGAATGGACGTATTTAAGGGAATGTTTGAAGAAAGAGAGATGAGGGGAAAAGAAAGGGAGAAAGGAGAAAGAGAGTGAGAAAGGCATGGGTGGCGAAAGAGTGTCAGATCAGAGAAAGTGAGACAGACAGACAGACAGAGACAGAAAGAAAGAGAGAGAGAAAGATAGAGAGAGTCAAAAAGGGAAAGTGAGTGAGAGAGAGAGAGAGAGAGAGAGAGAGAGAGAGAGAGAGAGAGGGAGGGGGGGTGGAGATAGACATAGATAGAAAGAAAGAGTGAGAGAGCAAAAAAGGAGATGCAGAGAGAGCTGAAAAAGGATAAACCATAAATACAGAAAAGCAGACATGCCCTTATAGAGAGACAACGAAAGGTACGACACCCCCCCCCCCCCACTTTTCCTCCTCCCCCCTCCCGAAAAAAAAGTATGCAGCCATACAAAAGCAACGTAATTAGATAAACTGGAAAATATTCGTCAATTTTTTTTTTTATATACAGGAAGCTTGCAAAAAGAAAATGCGGAAGAGGAAATGACTGGAGCAGGTAAAGGTTTAATGGTGAGATTTACGATCAGTGAGTAAAAAATAGAGAGACAGCGAGACACATATATACCCAAAGAAAGATACACAGAGGGAGAGAGAAAGAGAGAGAAAGAATACAGAGAGTGAGAGAGGGGGAAGAGAGAGAGAGTGAGGAGAAAGAAAAGAGAGAGAAAGAGAGCGAGAGAGAGAGAGAGAGAGAGAAAAGAAGAAGAAGAAGAATATTATTTCCTAACTCACACACAACAATACCTTCCTAACATCCTATCTCATCTTCCCTACTGATAACTTCGCATTTTGGCCAAGCTTGCAAATCATGAACGTTATCAACATCAAACAAATACATCTTCACCCAAGCCCAAAAAAGCAGATGCCGCTGACGCGATCAAAAACCAGCTCACGATTTCACCTCGCTGTGTGAGCAAAATTGAAACTTCACGGGTGTTGGATTTTTGGCGCTTGTTGTCTTATCCCTGTGTCAATTCTCCCTTGACTTTTCTCTCTTAACTTGTGAATCTTAATTTTAAAGCAAACTTCTCAGCTTTCCATATCCAAGAGCATCTCTTGGTTGATATCTTTACACGGAGATCATTTTATTCAATAAAAAAACAAAAACAACTTAGAATTTTGTGAAGCATTATTTATAATATAAAACAAACCACAAACGAAGAATTTCATGATGTGATAAAACCTTATTTGTGAGTGTGCATGAGAAAACCCGGTATAAGTTGGCAGAGCTGATTTTGAGAAAAACGGCTTTGAAGTGAAAATATGGGTCCGACACAAACTTCCAACTTGGCTGTTGTTTAGGGGACCGTGGCATGTTACAGCGTAAACTGTAGACGAGCAGTGAACACTACTCACTATGATTTCTATAACGGCTTTGCAATTAGACTACGGTCTCCTAACGAGATCCAAAAACTTCCGACTTGGCTGTTGCTAGGGGACCGTGGCATGTTACAGGGTAAACTGTAGATGAGCAGTGAACACTACTCACTATGATCTCTATAATTGCTTAGTTATTAGACTACGGTCTCCTAACAGCAATCACTCCAATATTACTTGGTTAATTAGCTATTGCCACTTATAGGATTAAATGCCGTTTTCTCAAAATCTTGTTTTAGGGGGGTCATTGTCTTCAATTTATCAGAAATGTCTTGTCTTTTATTATATGTACAGAACTCAAAATGTCATGTTGCCGACTTATGCCGGGTTTTCTCATGCACACTCACATTTTGATTAGATTCACATTTTTCTGTTTACTGTAACCTCTCCCCCCCCCCCGCTCCTCCCCCCACGTCCCACACCCCCACCCCCATCCCACCCCTACCTCTCTTTCTCATACTGCCTGGGTTCTCGTGAAGATAACTCACATTTTCAGGCCCCTCTCCACAACTTGATATTACAGAAGTGTTGAAAGATGTTTTTGTATGGACACTATTCTGTTATGAACCATTACTGTACTTCTCATGCAAATCGGTTTCCCATTATATTACATATTACGATATGGTGAGTACATTGGCGTTAATACTATAGGGCATATTATTATGAAATGAAAGGCGCCTTTTTTACCCCACACCTGGGCGCTTGCATTTCTTTTCTAATCTCTTTCTCACTCTATCTCTCTCCCTCTCTCTCTCTGTCTTTTGTGTGTCTTCCTGCCTCTCTGTCTCTCTCCCCCTCTCTTGGCGTCTGGCTCTCTCTCTGTCCCTTCCGCTTTTCTCCCTCTGTCTCGGCCCTCCTTTCTCTCTCTTCGTCTCTGCTCCCCCCCCAACCCCCACCCCTGTCTCTTCCTCTCTGCCAATGCCTCGCTCTCTCCCCACATACCAATTCCTCCTATGCCTTACATTCTTCCTTCCTTACAATACAGATTCCTCGGAGCATTGCGTCTATCATCCAGCTTAACGACCGGACACACAGTCTTACATAAGATAACTGTTTCTTCATTACTCTGCCCTTTCTCTGCATACCGGCATTCATCACAAGCATTCTTCTCTCGTACCTCGGAGTGGTAGGGAAAGATACACAGTTTATCATGCCCCAAACATGACCAGTCGACGCTGAAGATAATAATAATAATGTATAGCATTTATATAGCGCATATCCATTTAAAATGCTCTATGCGCTTCACAGAGACAACATGTCAACTACAGAGCAGAATGGAGCTGCCTGCGAAGCGCTCAACACACTGCACCGCTTCTTTCTCTCTCCCTGTCTCGCTCACTCTCTCTCTCTATCTCAGAGCAAATTGTAACGCAGCCTGTTAGGCGCAGTTCACAACTCACAACAGTTCACAACACACAGCTCAAATAATATTTGAATATTTATTAATAACAATATTTAATAATGAATAATAAATTTTGTTGTTGCTGGTTTTCATTGTACTTTCCATTGTACTCAAGTGTTTTGAATATGAAAACAGATTTCGGAGCAGATTCACAATGCTTTGCCAAACTCTGTTAGGCAACTCTTAAAATATTATTATTGAGGATCAATTCAAGGGAGGACTTCAATATGTTTCATTGCCATGTTTTCTTACAGGAATGAAATATTCCAAATTCTATCGCCCAGGGGTGTTTTTACAGTTAATGCACGACATGGCAATTAATGCTGAATACACTGAAAATGACAATCCGGCAATACTGGCATGAGACATATTCCGATGTCTTTCCCAATTCAGCGGACTGCAATATTATAAAAGTAACATTCTAACCTAACTCATTCGGTAATGTTTTTCCCTTCTACACAAATTCCGAACAATATGTTCTTTCCTTCAGTGATAATGTCAGTAATCAGTGGTAAACTTGGATCTGAGTTAGTATCAAGAAGTTTTAGGTGCTTACATGTTCATCGTCCAGCGACTGTTTACATGACCAGATCAGTTTCAATTTGAATGATTTAAAGGTTAGTCCTGCACCACCCTACACTATGTTTGGTACAAGAAAGAAAGACTCTCAGCAAATGAATTTCAATTTGGAGGACTTTGGTCTTGTAGCAGTGTCGATATGTGACTTGCATGGCATAGCTCGTGGCCGATTCGTCTCCAGGGCAGCTATCCCAAAAAGATGTTCTATTGGTTTATTTCCATTAACTCACTCACTACCTCAAGCCGCTCTGAGCGGTCCATCGGAAAAAAATCAACCCACCTACTTTAAATAGTACGTGTCATGAAATTTGGTCTGGGAACTATTCTCTGTTTGATTACCAATAATCTGACATTTTACCACATTTCTCTACAGCTCTTTTGCAATCATATCACTGATCACCCTCTACCAAAGAGGACAATATGAAAACTCTTGTTCTCTGAAAGAAACCAGCTGGAAGTGAATGGGTTAAGATCGGCTTGATTCATTCTGAAGACGCAACATTCCGACCAAAACAATAATTTTACTCTTGGCCACGATAACAGTCAGCTGTGCCGGATTACTCACATTAAGCATTTTTTTTTTTTTGGTGACCAATTTATGGCCAGCCTCCAAAAACATTATCGAGCCCATTTCGCCCACGAAAAGGTTATTAAATATTGTGGCCGACGAGCCCAACGTAATAGTGACCCAAACCTAGGCCTATATATTGCACTTACTAAAACACTTAAGCTGGGTTTTCATTTTGTATAGAAACGGAAACGGCAACCAGAAACGTCAAAAACCCTCCAGGTAATGAAACAGAAAGAATATTTTTATTTGTACGGGAATGTCGTTTCCGGACACATGGAAAAACTCTTTCTTTTTACGACTTGATGGATTTATGACGTGTCTGCTGCCGTTTCTGTTTCGGTACACATGAAAAGCCAGCTTTACTGTAGAAATTACACTCAAAATTGGCTAAATGGCCGGTGTAGTCTCTCCGAATTTAATAACTTGAATTTAGGGCCGGCCTTAGCGGTTTTGAGCGGGATGAGTAAAAGAAAGCTGCCGTGTTTAAACAAGATTCACGAAAATACAGTTTACATAAGTTTATCAGCGTGCGCAGTGCAAGAAGGTGAAAAGGTGAAAGTTGAATTCTGAGTTATGATGTACCGCCTACCTTTCAGAAAACTTCTCGCTGTGTGTTCAATGACGTCAGAAACTGGCCCAGAAAAGACATTTAATCCCTGCTCACCTTTACTCCTCTCTCAGCCATCTTCTTTCTATCTTCCCTTCATGAATTATCGTTTGTTCTTCCCCCCCCCCCCCCCGTAACTAAGGCCTGCCTGAATGATGAACGCTCGTTGTCAGTTTATCCTGCTGCGTGGGCCAAATTTCCCCACCCCCAACAACAGTAAGCGCAAGCTTGAGGGAGCACTAACCTTTCTATTGTCTCTAAGAGGAAATAATTCCCTTTAAGTCAACAGGTAGAAAAGAACCCCTCAGTCTTAGCACACCTCGGGATATCGCGAGAGTTTTGCCCTTGTGAATGTCTGTGCGCATGAGCACTTGAATGCTCCCACTGCAGAACTTTTAATCGACGGAGAAAACAGGGCGAGTGAGCAAAAATTACGGAATGACTTTCTGACAGGCGAGCAACGAAAGTAAAAAATCGAATTATTGCAAGATTGATGGGGAACTATGTCTGGCGTAGTGTCGGGGACAAAATTACAACTGATTCATCAATTTTTTTGGACAGCTTCTAGATGTGTTTTTTTTTAATGAATTCTTCCAGCCTGATAGTTTCAGGTACTTTTATCAAACCAACCAAGGTTATTACAATGACAACGTTTCCGATAAGCATCATGGAAATCATTGTTTGAACAATAACGTTCGCTCTCTAGATCTGTCTACCATGGAGCAGAAAAAAAAGACAAATTTTGTTAAATGCGTGAAATGCGCTTTTCACTGTTATATCATTCCTTTATATTCTAAGCGCTTAGGAAATCATATCAAGATTAGTAGGTACAAGAAATGAAGAGCTAGAGCTCTACATGAACACAATGATTTCTCTGCCAATTTTGATGCAACAGTACCATCATCATAAAGCATGAAATCCTCTGAAGGGAAATATCAAGGTTTGAATGAGAATTCTTTCTTGACCCCCCCCCCCTCCCCCACCCCCTCCTACTGCAAGCTGGGAATGCTCGTCATTCTATCATAGCTAATTCTGAGAATTTTTGCACCTATTTTTTAAACTGTGTGCACTTGGCAGCCCAGCTTCATTTCATCGGTACAGTGACCAAGCGACAGGGATGTTCTATCTGGTTACAGAATTGAAAACTGACGTTCAGCCTCCGCTCTAATATATTGAAGAAGAATATTTTAAACCTACCTGCACTGAAATAATGGGAGGACTCATAAAATTTTGAGAGGGGAAAACAGAGTGAAAACCAACACTAATCTGATTTGTCTCCATGTAAGACTCAAATGTCAGTTTTGTCGTTGCCCATAGAAAATGAAACAGACATCCTCTTACAATGTTCTCCAAATAACATGCACGATTTTCAGCCTCAATCTAAAAGGAACAAAATAAACAGAAAATTTATCCCAGAGAACGATAAAACAGTGGCAATGTTGATAATTTCAGATAACAGCAAAAGAATTTTTCGGGCTGTTTTTATGTTCTGAAAACAATCATTTTCAACACAACAGGAGTAGAATTTCCGCTGATCTTCCACCACCAGGAATAAAACAGAAATATTCCCATATTATGCACTAGATGTCCCAACATCAGTACCACAGCCTTGTAATGCTGACTATTATGTTTTCTTCGACAATGTTAATAATACGTCAATAAAATGCCTTTTGAGATGAGGAAGAGGGTGTTCTCGCCAGTACCTATACCACATATTTGAAATCTAGAAATTATGGTAAAAAGCTTATATTATAATAATGGTGTTAGCTTTCTAAATTTAAAAGAACAATATTAAAACTGCCCACACCAGAAAAAAAATGCTATCACATAGCAAGAAAAACATTTTCGACAATATTGTTTACCCCATGACCCCCAAATAAAATTGCATGGATAGGAACGCACAGAACTTCTGTTTTTCAAAACAGTCCCCATTTCTTGGTTGCGTCATTTCAATTCGTAATATCCCAGAACTATTAATTATGTGAGGAAAAAAGCTAGACCGCGACCTGTGTCACAAATTCTGAAAAAAGACAACTAGTTACTAAACCAGTATGCCTGTATTTCCTATCTCACATTTAACCTTTGCCGTGTTGTCTTGTCCTTGAATTTTGACTAGAAAGTCCAAAAGCCAATTCTAAAAAACGGGGACAAGCACCAATTTAAGTAGCCTTTTATGTTATACTCATTACATTTTGGGGTTAGACTAAACAAAGAAACACAAGAGAAATCATAAGGAAACTTACCCTCTTCCATCATGATGATTGATAACGTAAACTTCAAAAACGGACAAGCACTATAATAATAAAGCCTTTTACTTTAAACCCGTTATATTTTGGGGTTACTCTAAGTAAAGAGAAGAAACATAGGGGAAATCATAAGGAAACTTACCTTCTTCCATTATGATTTTTGATTAAACTAAAATGAAAATCAACCGCGACTTCTCTGATAGCAGCGTACACCCCAGCCTACAAGGACCACAGCGACAGACGTGCGCTATGCCTTGATGATGCTCCCTGGCGAAATTTCACACCGAATGAGATTGGCAGAGAAAGGTAACGGCAAGGTTGAGTCTCAAGAACTGCACACCTTGCCCTCCGCTGCTTTAACGTCACACTCCCAGCACTTGGAGTTTGAGTTTCTCAGACCTTTTTTGCTTCAGTGCTTCATGCGAGAATCTCAACCACTTAGCATGAATGCGTTTGAGGGGCCGAGAACAGAAATGTTGACTTCAACAAACCCTCGGAGGAAAAAGGAACAACAAAAATCAAACAAACAAACAAACAAAACAAACCTTAGTGACCATTTGGTCCATGGGGCCAAATTGGATTTGGTTTGCAGAATGAACTTTTGGGAAAGTACAGTGATACAATTGTCTGTAGATTTTATAGTGAGTTGGCCTCTTTTGCCAAAATTTCATCGATTTCTTCATTGTAATCAAAATTATCTTTTTCTTTAGAACTTGTATAACACCTGTCCTGATGTTGTCGTTCTCCCAAGTTTTTGAACCACTCCTCTGCCCGACGTGGGTGTTATGCATAGAACTCGACATTTTTTAGCATTCGTGACAAGTCACCGCTCAGCAGTTAACACTTCAATTATTTACTCATTTTGTGGACTATTGTGCGATCGCGCCTGAGTGTATGCACTTATAATAATAGCCGTGAACATTTGCAACCACAT